>JAYXIM010042575.1:0-57178 GCA_037575425.1 Anastrepha fraterculus
TGGGTAAGACTCCGTCAGAAAATATGAGATTTGCAAGTGGTCTTTCGATTTCTTTGAAACTTTGGGAAATATTAGTTCTAGGTAAGATACATTCGAGCCTAAAAGGATTTTGAAAAATTTTCAAAATTGAGTCATCTACGCCATGTTGAAAATCGGGACCGTGTTTTTTTCAAAAATCAATATTTCTTGAACCGTTGGATGGATTTCAATGCAATTTATAGACAATATAGAAACAAATAAGTAATTTAAATTAGTATTATGTTAAAAAAAAAATTTCGAAATTTTGACCAAAAAAAAGTCAAAAAAATTTTTTGAATCAATTTTTAGTTGATTTGGCCAGTTTTTTAGATTTTCTGTTATACACGTAACGATTCCTTATGATTTAACCTTTATTTTGAAAAAAAAAATTTTATGGTGTCTATAATAGTTCTCGAGATATTGATATTTTAGTGGAAGCGCGCACGCACGTTTCGCGTACGCACGCACGGTTCGCGCTGCGTTATGTGTTCCTGTATGAAGTGACTGGAGCAGACTGCTGCAGGTCTGTGCGCGTTTTTCTACTCCCGCGCTGCGTAACCGCGAAATTCACGGTGTTCGCTTCCACTAAAATCGCAATATCTCGAGAACTATTCTAGACACCATAAAATTTTTTTTTTCAAAATAAAGGTTAAATCATAAGGAATCGTTACGTGTATAACAGAAAATCTAAAAAACTGGCCAAATCAACTAAAAATTGATTCAAAAAATTTTTTTGACTTTTTTTTGGTCAAAATTTCGAAATTTTTTTTTTAACATAATACTAATTGAAACTACTTATTTGTTTCTATATTGTCTGTAAATTGCATTGAAATCCATCCAACGGTTCAAGAAATATTGATTTTTGAAAAAAACACGGTCCCGATTTTCAACATGGCGTAGATGACTCAATTTTGAAAATTTTTCAAAATCCTTTTAGGCTCGAATGTATCTTACCTAGAATTAATATTTCCCAAAGTTTCAAAGAAATCGAAAGACCACTTGCAAATCTCATATTTTCTGACGGAGTCTTACCCACTTGTAAAAGTTGTACTCTATTGTATATAGGGAATCATATATTCCATGGCCAGATAAGTCCTTAAGGCTCTCCTTTTAAATCACTTATCGCGTCCATTTGTTTGAAAAATCGCCAAACTTTTCTGCTTTCGTGAGTTTCTACATACAAGAAGCAGAAAGTCTGCTAATGGAACCATAAATACTATTTCTTAGGACATGTCAAACACAATACTTCGTCACTGGTTTATTTTTTAGAAAATGGAAAACTGCTTATATTTAAGTTTGACAGCCCTTTATGAGGAAGAAAATTGTCAACATTGTATGTAATAATATAAATAAAACGCAAACTTTTAGAAACCTCAAACTTGCTTTTTATTAGAATAAAATTTAATCAACAATAAAACTGCATATCCAGAAAAGGGGCTGATTAAAAATTTTAAAATTTTGCGTATCATTTATTTAAATCTTTAATTTAATTTTTATGCATTTCTAACCAAATTTAAAACGTTGTTTAATAAAGAGTTTGTCTCACAATGATCTGCGTTTTTTATTAAAAAATAGCGAAACAAATTGTGCACGAAAAATATTGCGAATATTATGCTTTGCCCTGCCATAAGTTCTGTTACAATTATGCATACATATACATATGAAATTATAACACTTTTTTAATGAAGTTAGTTTTATTTCATCATAAAAATATCAAAGAAATAAATTTTCAATTTTCATTTGAAACGATCATCATTTGCTTCTACGCAAACCTTCAAACCATTAGGCCATTCAGCTATTGCAGCACCACGCACGGCTTCCATGGATATTGACGTCGCTGCTCGAACCAAAGATTGTTTGACACTCTCCCAATTTCTGTGAGGTCTTCGACAGGCCATGTGCTCCAATTTTGACCATAAACTGTAGTACAATGGATTCAGATCTGGACTTCCAGACGGTCAATCTTCTGCCATGAACCCGTGAGTATTTTTTTTAGCCACTGCTGGGTGGTTTCTGCCTTGTGGGCTAGAGCGGAATCTTGCTGGAAGATCCATCGCTCACTATAGAAGAGAGTACTGCTCAAAGGCTACACCATGCCTTCCTCCTCCATCCGCCTGGTACACTTTTGCACCGGTCTTAACATCTTTTTCACAGAAATGAAGAGATATAACGCCTTTACAAGACACTCCCCACCAAACCAGTACGGAGGCTGGATGGTAGCCACGCTGAGCACTTGGAACAATGGTTTTTTGCATCTTTAGAAGTTTTAGCATAAATTTTGTCGTTTTGATTATTAAAAGCTCCTTCAACAGTGAAAATTTATAAAAATAATATTTTCATGGGGGTTGACCGCGTTTCACCCAAGAAGCTGCCTGAATCTGTCTAGTCGAATTTTCTTCAACTGCTCGTGTTTTAATGAATCTTTAATATCAGCCACATACTTCTAGACAAGTTCTTAGAAATTTGCGAGAGTGCTAAAACTTTTTAGTGCAAGCAATAACATATCAACACACTGTGGCGCAATAATATCTAACGACACGTAGTGCATGCGGGGACTAAACTTGAGTGCGAAAATATTTACGTGTACTCGTACAAGAAAATTTATTTTGACAAGTTGAATGACTTCACAAACTTGGGGTAGTTTGTATAAGTAGCGGGAGGAAAAGTTTGAAAGAAAATCGCCAAGTAAAGACAGAAGCTAAAATGTGTTCTTATTTTTGCCAAAAAACTACAAAAAAAAAACAAAGATAAAGAAAAAATGCTAAGAAACTCAAATATAAATAGCGCAAGTGCTGTTTAATTGTTGTTGCAAAAGCATGCAACGAAAATGGGTTTGGCAAGATTTCATTTGGATAATAATGGGCAACATCAAAAGTTTTTAAATGCAGTAATTACTTAATCTTCATTGAGTACTACAAGAGTACTTTGTGCGCGTCGAATGTATTTTAAAGCAATTACAGTTTTAGTGCAAGAAAATCATAATATAAATAAGCATGTTTTAATTAAAACCCGTATTCTGTTACACGATTCTTGTTAATCTTTTATTGCATTTTATTATTTTTTTATTTTTTTTATTTAAGCGCACCTAAGCCGACACATATCGCGTATTTGATTGACAGACTCACAGTTGAAACTGCTGCGGCATTTGTGGTTGTCCAGATGCGCCGCTAAGCTTAGCGTAATTACAGTTACAGCGCTACAGAGTACATACAAACACTTTTGCAATTACATGGGTGTGCATGAGTACAAATGATTTCGCGTGCATACAAAGGCATTGGCTGTGCCTGCAGGGAAAACCTTGAAGCAATGAAATTAGAATTAGTACGCTTTCACCAGCTGTGAAACTTATTAGGTGGCATAAGTGGAGGATCTATCGTTTGACAACCGCTTTACGCATACATCCGCATATCTAATACGATTTTTCACATATTGCGCGTGGGCTCAAACATTTCAGTGAGTATCTTTGAAATCCGATATATAGTGTGGGCCATGTAAAATTTGCCTTTTGAATCGGCTATAAAAAAAAAACTAATCAATATTTTTTCAAACTTTTTTTTTTATTTTGAAGATTGAACATTGTCATTTATGAATGAAAAATAATATCGTTGAAATGACTGCCACGACTGGCTTTACAGTAGGCCATTCGATCAACCCAATTTTTAAGCACATTTTCGATTGTTTGGGCTCCAATTTCATGAATGGCAACTTCGATTTCGTGTTTCAAAGCATCAATCGTCTCTGGATGGTTCGCATAGCATTTGTCCTTACCGTCTCCCCACAAAAAATAGTCCAACGGGCTTAAATCACAGCTCCGAGGCGGCCAATTGATATCGGAATTTCGGCTGATTATTCGGTTTTCAAAAACATTAGCCAAAAGTTCGAGCGTAACTTTGGCAGTTTGACAAATTGCACCTTCCTGTTGAAACCAAATGTCGTCCATGTTATCCTCTTCAATATTTGGAAACAACTCGTTGAGCATATCACGGTAACGCTCGCTATTTACTGTAACCGCGGCTCCCCGCTCATTTTCGAAAAAAAAAAATGGCCCGATGATGCCGCCAGACCAAAAACCGCACCAAACAGTGACTCGTTGTGGATGCATTTGCTTCTCTGCAGTAACGTGTGGATTTTCTGAGCCCCAAATCCGACAATTTTACTTATTGACGTAGCCACCGATGTGAAAATCAGAAAATAGGAAGAAGACTCACCACGTTGGAAATAGGTTTTCAATAGTTCCCAATTTTGTTGAAGCGTATAGCATCCCATTTCGTAAATGTCAAACCTTTAAGTAAATTATGAACACTGTTGACATGTCATTTGT
Organism: Anastrepha fraterculus; assembly: GCA_037575425.1. Lineage (NCBI taxonomy): Eukaryota > Metazoa > Arthropoda > Insecta > Diptera > Tephritidae > Anastrepha > Anastrepha fraterculus. Next base: position 4,340 of record JAYXIM010042575.1, read on the forward strand.
GTTACCATTCTCAAAAAAATAGGTGGTTCAAAGAGCAAACGCTGTATGGCCCACCCTGTATTTAGATTTTCAGTATTCAGGCTTTCGCAACCAATGCTTTAAGTTTGTGTTAAAATATTGGCTTTCAGATTGATGCCGCATTCTCTATGAGATCTGTGCTTCAATAGATGCAAAGAGTTACAATGAAATGATTTTTCGGTGTAAGAACTTAACTGGATTATTATTATTATTAAATTCCGTCAAAAAAATATCGGGAATTGTTCATTTAAAAAGCGCGCGTTACACATACAAATGTGTCTAATTTTTTTTCTTCGAATCTTGGTACAACTTTCCTCTATAGTGTCGCAGAGTTTGAGCCTCATCGGTCAATTGGCTTGCTTTTGGCATTCAATTACATCAGTCAACCGCAGGTGTGCTCAGGGATTTTCACTATGGATAAAAATATCAAACAAAGAATTTATCTCGAATTTTATGTTTTGAACGGGATTTCGTGTGCTGAATCATTGAGCATGTTGCAGAAAGTATAAGGCGAGTGTGCCCTATCAAAAACGTCGACAAGGTCAAGGAAATGGTGCTGGAAAACCATCATTTAAGTTTGGGGAAGATATTTCGTGACCTTAGTGTGTGTCACGAATCAATTCGCAATATTTTACACCATCAATTGGTCATGAGACGAGTGCCTGCTTGATTTGTTCCAAGAGCGTTGAATTTCTTTAAAAAAATTCATCAGAAGAAGGTGGTTGAGGACATGCTTGAGCAAGTGAATTCGGACCCAATGTTTATCCAGTGCATCATACCAGGTAACGAGACGTTAGTATATGAGTTTGACATGCAAACCAGACAAGAGGCGCTATCTACATAAGCCGAAACCTAGAAAACTACGTCAAAATCGGTCAAAAGTGAAAGTGATTATCATGGTGTTGTGCACTCCAAATTATTCTACGGTATATGAAGAATTTTATTTCGAAGTTATGTGACGCAAATATAGTAATGATTTTCAGAAAAAAATATACCAACATGGGGAAGTGAATATAACTTTCGCTTTTGTGCAGTTGGTTTTTTGCTAATAACTGCTAAAAGACATATAAAACAGCTTTCTTGCCTATTTGTCGAAAATACTAAATGAATTTCATTTTCGTGTTTAGTGACCCCAAATCAGTCTATACATCACTTTTTTATGTAAACTTATGTAATTTGCCGTTAGAAACACTTAGCCAAATTGTAGGCTGGTAGGTACGGTGGCTGTGGTAATGACACACTTGTTGAAGATCCTTTGTAATACCACTGGAAATTTTCCTTAAACTATGGGTTTCTTTTTAAACTATTCTGGTGCTGTTATAAATGAGCTTAACTTCGTTAGTTTAAGGTGCGCTATATCGTCTACATCTGTTAAGAGTGCAGTACCAAGAGTGCGTAGTTTCCTTCTGGCTAAGCCTTCATACTCACATACGAGGTGTCTGATTGTTTCCTTTTCTTTCATGTTAAGACAGCTTCTACAAAAATCATAGTATGTGAGCGAATAGCAAAACGCAAACTACTACCAAAACACCCTCTATATTATATGTGGATAAAAAGCGCCATACAAACAAATCTACTTACCATTGAAAATCTAACTGTAGCAGCATTGGGATTTGTGCAGTGATTCTAGTAACAAATGTTGCACAAGCAGCAAATAATCCCCAAAGCCCAACTACATTATAAAAGTGCATTATAAAAAAAAACAGAGTGATACATGCAACCTTGAGAGGCGCTGGCCGTGCTGTTTTTCCGATTCGAGATATTTTTCATACAAATGTAGAGTCTTAAAATTGTATGCAGCCTTCGAGTGGCAGATGGTTTTCGATGAGCTAATTTTGCAAGAGTGCAATTCACGCTGAATAGTGCCTTTTAATGAAAATATTTTACGTATTTAATTTCTTTTTCATTCATTACATATTTGGATACTGAACTCACAACTTTCAGATCAACAAGCAATAAATCAATGCCATGCATACACGGCCACGACGCTCGCCACTAGTGGCTTTAAAATTGTGTAAAAAGGCGATTGGTATATTAGTGTGTGCGCACATACATATAAATAGATGGAAAGTGCTTAGAGCAAAAGAGGGAAAATATTGTGCAAAGGTGTGCAAATTACTACAGAAATATGAGAGGGAGTCAATTGCGGTCCCCCATATTTGCCACACAACTGTGCTGGAAGTCATAATAAAATGGCAAATACTCGTAGACTCGAGTAGTGAAGTGAATTGAAATTCTCTATTAACTGTTATGGTTAGCCAATGTGCTTAACAAGCGATTGAAATTAGCGTTTTACTCATGAGTAGGGACAAATGTATTCGTTCTACGTACATGTGATATAACTGTAATGCCGTAGTGTCTGTACAATGAAGAAGAAGGGAATGTGGGAATTATTATTAACCTACGTGGGTAGGTGAAATGATTGAAGTGCCAGTCTGACACTCGTTAAGTAGCACTGAAGCACCGTTTTGATACCATTATGAGACCTCCAACTGGCAGATATCACTAGCCAGCCAGAGCTGTAGATATAATGAAGAAGATTGATGGGATTTAGGTTGGCGCACTGTCCCAGGCTGTCGAAGAAAGGAGCGCCCAGTAACAGTAAATGGTAACCCTCGCTCTTCCGCGAGCGTGCGATCGTCCAGTGATCGGTAAACACAGCTACAAGTTTGGAAATTGAATGACGAGGAGCCCACAGATCTTTCTGAGCCCTTTGTATATCGTATTGAGGCCAAAGGGTTTTCGAAATAGCATATGAAGAAATGGAGCTCCATCTTTTGTGCGCTTTCCTAAGAAATAATTTGTACAGTTCCCCTTTAACAACTGTCAATGGGATGACGATGAGCGGGTAGGAGGTCTCTGAGGCCTTACCCTTCCTGGCAAGCTCATCAGGTATTTCATTTCCCACTATGTTCCTATGAAATTAGGAGAGAAATGTTACCTGCACCACCAAGAGATTTGATCTTCTCTTTCCAGGAATTTATTAGTTTCGTTCTGCACTATGGCGCCTTAATCGCGGCTTAGCTATCGGAGAAAATGTTAATATCTCCCTCGCTCCCGCGTTCCATAAGCATTTTGCATACCTGCAGAATCGCAAAGACTTCTGCTTGAAGAACACTAGCAGTATTCAGCAGTTTAAGGGAGATAGATATTTTGGCTGATTAAGAGAAAACCCCTGACATGACTTCAGATTCCATCTTCGAACCATCGGTGAAGACAGAGGTGCTAGCTTCGGTGCAGATTTTCTCATTGGTCCAATCCTGCATATTTGGAAATATTGCCCTAGCACGTCCCTTAAATTCTAGTTTGCGGATAGAGAGATCTGTTCGAAGCTCAGAGAAACACGGTGTTAACTGCTCGATAATGCTACCATTTCCTACATTGAAAAAAAATTATTCCTTCTTTACTAAAAGCTCTTTCAAGTTTCGAACGTTAGATGGTTGGTGTACCATTATTTCAAATATTCAGAAATATTAGACTACAAGAATTCGCAAAAAATGCAGTAATGAAAGTAAAAAAAATTTTTCTAATTCCAACTACAGTTAGGTCTTTAAAGACATAGGATGAGCGCGAATCTAGTCAAAAAGTTCGAGAATCGGTGAATAGAGATATACGACAAAATAATCAACCTATGGGGCTGTTTTGTACTTTTTGTTTACTGTACTTTTGTGGTGTGAGACAGCTTGCGGTCTACCTTTGAATATGCGTCAACTTAGCCAGTGCTGGATGAAAATATTGCCCAACAGAGTCGTTAAATTCTTCTGGCTACAGGATGATCGGAGATGGTCGGGCGATCTTCTGTGACTAACAAAACCACATTGCTCATTAAGGGTGTGAGTCTTGACTGGGCATAGTTAGATATAGTTTCTTGAGTCTGGACATAATTACGAGCCACTTGTGCCAAAGTTATATGGATGAAGCTATCCTCAAGAAGTCATGCTTTTGCAAGGCTTAGATTTAGACATTTTTGACGTGATAACGTCTTATAATTCGATTTAGCCGGCTGCACGCATGAACAAATGTATCGTTACCTTGCTCATGCGTCGTTACCTTGCTCATTTGTCGTTACCTTGCTCATTGTCGTTTCCTTGAATGAACTGCAAGCGAAAGCGCGGAACGAACGACAAAGCAAACAGAGCAAACGAACGGCAACGTTCGACATCTTGCTCTCTCCTACTTAAGTGAGCGTATATATGTATGTATATGTATTTATATGCGCATTTGTATATAAATTCACATACTTGTATTTGCATATGCCTTCTTCCTGTGTGCATGGTAATGAACCATTTCCCTGTTGAGAATAGGAGATGATAGGAAAAGTAGGAAATGAAAGGGAGTGTTTCGAGTGTAAAGTGTCTTGAAAAAGGCAAATCGATGATGCTGCCCCTTAGTGTTGTTGACTTATTAACGTCTGATGCACAATCGAAATTGAACATATCTTTCATGGATTTTATAAATGTTTCGTCATTTTTCACGTTTGTGTAAATGTAACTTGATCAATTCCATTGCGAAATATCTATCAAACAAATAAAATTAAAATTTTGTTTTGAAAATTGCAACCATTACATCAGTATTTTCTTATGACGCTGTCACGTTAAACTATCGTCAGTAAACCGACTTTACAGACAACCTCTTTTTTGTTCATAATTTGAACTAATACTAAAAAGTTTGGACATCAGCCCTGTACGTTTGATAATGAAGTCGTATTATCTTAGCACATATCCCTAAGAAGCCTTACAAGGCTTAGATTTAGAAAATTCGTTTCATAATTTTAACTAAATCTGAAAAGTTTGGATGTCAACTCGATACAGAACCTCTTTATTAGCATGTAGAGTTTTGCTTTCCTGCTAGTAAACGTTCGTTCTTATCTTTATCTCTGCACACCTATTCTTAGTTTCCTTCGTATGGTATCACAATGAGTAGTTTAATCCTTCAATATCGTTTCCTTTGGCATAACCATGTAATCTACCCTAACCTAATCACGAGAAACTAAGACGTGTAAGTTGGGTGGTGTTAGATTAGAAGATCAATTATATGATGAAATATCTATGTAATGCATATTTTAAGCAGAGAAATCTTAAAAGTATGCCTTAAAAATGTCTAATATGAGAGCCTGCTAAAATTTTGCGCATTTCATTTTTCAAGTAAGGAGCGCTTAAGGTGCTATGAAGGTTCTTTAAGGTTTCCCATATTAACGCAAGTTTATTTAATGCCGCCTGGCAGAAAGTAGACTTGATTAAATACCTTGCAGAAGCGAAATTAAGGGCAAACTTCGATTTCAAAAAGATGAAGCTTTGCTTGTTAAGTCACATTTTGAACCTTTAAAAACCTATTGGATGCATCCACATGGTGTTTACATAGCTTAGGGAAAAAATTTGGTTATATTTCACCAAAATTCGTGCACAAAAAAAAAAACAAAATATTATCTATTCAGTCCCAGCTTGTACTAAATTTGAAATTTTTTCTCTCTTCAGCTGACACGTAACCAATGTGAATTTTCACGCTATCTGTACTAGTGTAATGTTAAATTTTGACATTTTAGTAGAATGGAGTAAGCGCGCATAAAATAAAGAAAAAAAAAATATGTCACGCTTACATTCGTAAAGCTTTCGGCACACAAATTCAATTTTTGTTAGAAGCAGAGTGAACTTTAAATCCAAAAAGCAGCTTCGAACTATCTAACAACAATAAATGTTCCCCATAGCAACGCATGTCAGTTTTGGGTAGTGCGTTAATTTATTTATTAATCCATGGCGAAGCGCAAGTGTGGTTCATATGAACTTTTATATATTTAAAATCAAAATCTGTTGTTAGAAAATGATTTTTGAAGGAAAACATATCGACCAAATAGTGCTAGTTCTCTAGCGATATTCATTTTTCTATCAAAAACTAATTTGTTAAGCTATGAACAGAAATCGGAATAATAAAATTTTATTCTGGTTTATGGCGCTGTCATAAAAGTTGAAATAGCAATCACATTTTTTTAAGTTGGATACTGGTTAGTTAAACGCACATTACGGAGGGGCAGAGTTTGGTCGTTGTATTGATATTGATTATAAGTGCTTCGAAATGCATATATAAATCATATAATCCCCAGTGTCGGTTTCGTCGCTGATTTATACTGGCGCATCAAGAAAATAAGAAATGGAAGAGAGTTTTTAATTTCCCGGTTATAAGAACAAAATTTGCCCATTGCTATAATAGACAATTTTTAGAGGAATAGAAAGAGCAGACAAAATAAAAAGAATAAACTAGTAATATAATATAAAATAAAGTAAAAATACAATAAGAACAAAGCCAATTCAGCGGCCAAAGTTTAATATAAGTACCAGGTATGTACCTATGAAATGAGACTTTCAGCTATTACTCCTTCCCAAATGTCTTGTTTTTTTCGTCTGTCATCTGTCAACAATATTCAGTTGATTGCTTGTTACGTTTCATACAACAATGCATTTTTGTCGCTCTTAAAAATGTCGAATTTCGTGCCTTCAAACTACGATTTGTGGACATCGTGAAACCATTTGTGAAATGCTGCTCTCCCGGTTCAAAGGGAAGTTTTTTTTGTATCGAATCATTACGGGTGATGAAAAATGGGTGTATTTCTCCAATCCCAAGCGTAAACGATCGTATGGTCCGCCCGGCCACAAGCAAAAAACAACAACAACTGTGTGTTTTCTGGGATCAGCGTGGTATGATTTGGTACGAGCTATTAAAACCAGGTGAAACAGTTGACGGTGCACTCTACCAATGACAATTGGCCGATTTGAACAGCGCTATACACCGAAAACGCCCAGAATATGCTGAACGGCGTCACAAAGTAATTTTTATTGATGATAATGCACCGCCACATCGAACAAGAGCGACGCGGGAATTGGTGGAGACGTACGATTGGGAACCGCTGGTGCATGCGGGTTACTCCCTAGACTTGGCGCCTTCCGATTATCATTTGTTTGCATCGATGGGCCAGGCACTTTCCGAGCAACGCTTCAATTCTCACGAAGAAGCCAAAAAATGGCTCGATGATTGGTTTGCGGCCAAGGGCGGGCAATATTTTTGAGAGTGAAAAAAAGTCTCGTTTCATAGATATACACCTGGCAAATATGTTCTGGTGTATCGCCAAAACAAAAACAGATTAACGAAACCAAAACAAGACTGAGTCTTGTCGAGGCCCTATGCTCCCGAGAAGAGCGAACAAGGAAAAAAATTTCAGCCTCCTCCTGCAGTTTCGCCTTTTCTACGTGGGATAAAGAAGAAGTAAAGAGATTGGATCTGGTGGTGAACAAAGACAACAAGAAGCACCTGCTGTCATCAATCAAACAATCGATTCACTCGATTCAAATGGGCATCTACGTCACTATTGACAGTTACAATTTCCAAGTTTTAAAGGGCTTCATTTATTTACAGGGTCTGGCACTCGAAGTGTAACCAACTTCAAACTGCTCGCGCAGCTTGAGAGAGCGAAGGAGTTGCGTCGTTTGGCCGAAAGCGGTCAATTTCCGAACATTGGGTTTTCTGACGAAAAAATTTTTAAAATTGAGCAATTCGTAAACTGCCAAAACGATGGGATTTATTTGACCCACTGTTGATACGAGAATTTTAGTCATCTATTTGCCATCAGGAGGCAGCACCCGCCACAGATAATGCTTTGGGCCGCTGTAACCGCAGATGAGCGCTCTCCAAGTAACCAGCACTAACGCCGATAATAATGTCAGCTTTGAAATCCAGCGAAGTACGGACAATGACCACATCCGATGAGGAGTCCCTTGAAAAATTCTGCAGAAAATGTTTGGACCTTTACTTGTTTTTAATGGCGGGTGTTGCAGGTGAAAGAGTGACGACATAGACATAACGCAGTGAATAAAGATTCAGCAGCTTTTCAAACGCTGGTGGTGGTCAGAGGAAGAATAAGGTCTCATTTGCATAGGAAAAATCATTTACAAAAGGACTTGGTTTCTCTTAATGTGTCCAACTGTAGGTGGTCAACATGAAAAAGAAAAGACTGGCGTGTTTTATTGAACTCGGCAATAATCAGTTAAAGGATTATTGCACCAATCAAGAATAGGAACATATGTCTATTAAACCTGTACCTGTTTAATTTTAACTGCCTTTATCTCACTAATAAAGTGCCGAATGTTTTCATACAACTCGCCAATTGTAGCTATTAAATCAACATCTGGTATATGTATGCCAACTCCAAAAAGCAGTTCTTCAAGAAAAACAACAACACTTGTGATGATAACCAGTTGGCTGGTAAATTTCTAAGGTTCGTTCTAATTTAAATTTTGAACATTATATTGGCTTGGTTTTGTTCTTTTTTTTTGGTGTTTGATGTATTTATTATTCCTACATACAAATTTTTTCTAGGCAATTCTGTAATATCGACAAAAAATCGTCCACTCACTGCAAATGTATTTCAATAGCATTTTGCGGTAATATAATATATACCTGAGCTATTTTTATATATTTGCAAAGACTCTTAGCACAATTTAGTAAAATTTTTCCACCGACTGAAGTCACATTTTTCCCGTAATTAAGCTAAAGTTTCTTTTCCTTTCACAAAAGTGGCATTCATTGAGTTTATTACCCAATATTTATCAGTAAATCTGATAAAGGCAATGAACTCACTAATATATGCGGGTACATGCTTACACACATATGTACACATATATACATTCACATACATATATTCATATATATGTACATATGTTTTTTATATACATACATGTACAATATTATAATATATTATTTCCTCTGCTCCTTTCGTGCTTTTAGTTACTTTTTCGCAATCATTTCACGATTACCGCAAGACTTTCTTATACTTTGCTTCACTGTGATTTTATCAGTGTAACGGTTTCAATCTGAAATATGTCTTCACCGGCTGTGTGCCATTCATTACATATACGCCACGTGTACAGTGCACGCTAATACAATCAATTCGAACTAGTGAGCCACTGCGTATGAGCAACATTTAAATCTAACTTAGCAAATCTAAGTATATCTAATAAGTAGCACACGTTTGAGCATGCATTGTGTGATTTTATTGCTGTGTTATTGCCCAATAAACAGTAAATGTTATGTCTCACAAATATTAAGCGACTCATTCATATTGATTGTTAATTTATTAGTTACGGTTATATGAGGTTGTAAAATGTGAGTTGGTTCTTAAAGGCTTTTTGTTATATGAGTATTCAGTGAGTTATTTACCATTCAAATGTGTTCAGTATACAATTCAAAAATATTTTTAATACTTTTCGTTTTTACTTCATTTGACTTTAAATATACCCAATTATTTATATTAAAACGTATCAACTTAACCACCGTTGTTTTGCAATTTAATTTTAAAAAATCTCGTCATTCGTTATATGGTGCGAATGCCCAATAGCATCAAGGGAAAAAAATGATAAAAAATCAACGAGATTTTCCACTAACTTTCGACCAGCGTTTTCTTATTAAAATTTAATAAGTTATAAATTTGCATACTTAAAATGTTTGTAAAATTTCTAATTAAAAGATTCTGAAATTCTGGTTTTAAGTTTGAGTAATTTTTAAAATTTTTTATATAATACAAAACAAACAGTTAGACAATAAGCCAATACAAAAATAATGGATATTTGAAAAACGAAAAATATTTTTATATTAAATTTTTGTTTACTATAAAACTGCTAACCCAATTTATTTTCAAAATTCTTCAAAAGCGTGAAATTTTTATCAATATAAAAGGTGGTTAAATTTTAATGGCCGATGTTCAATGTAAACCACATCTAAATGTCAAGTTTTTTTCTGCATTTCGTTTGACATTTTTCAATTTCAGACTAATTCAATTTAAACCATGGAAAGATATAAAATCGAGCAACGCGTTAAAGTTATTCAGGCTCATTATGAAAACGGGCGTTCAAATCAAAACGCATATCGCGCACTTCGTGATTTTTTCATCTTAAGTGACGAGGCACATTTTCACCTCAGTGGATTCGTCAAAAAGCAAAATTGCCACATTTTGGCGAATGATAATCCAAGAGTGATTGCCAAAAAACCCAATGCACCCACAAAGGTGACTGTTTGGTGCGGTTTATGGGCCGGCGGCATCATTGGGCCGTATTTTTTCCAAAATGAGGACGGTCAGGCAGTTACTGTGAATAGTGTTCGCTATCGTGAGATGATAACGAACATTTTATTGCCCGAATTGGAAGATATGGATGTGGATGATATGTGGTTTCAACAGGTCGGTGCCACTTGTCACACAGCTAACGAGACAATGGCTCTTTTGCGCGAAAAATTTGATGGCCGATTATTCTCACGTCGCGGCGATGTCAATTGGCCGCCAAGATCATGTGATTTGACACCGTTGGACTTCTTTCTTTGGGGTTATTTGAAAGAAAGAGTGTACGTGGATAAGCCAGCAACAATTCAAGAGCTAAAGGATGAGATAATTCGGCACATTAATGGCATAGAACCTCAATTATGCCTCAGCATCATCGAAAATGTTGACCATCGGATGGAGGTGTGCCGCCGAGACCGCGGCGACCAATTGGCCAATATTTTGTTGCATGTGTAATTGAGCTATGCCAATATTATGAGAAATGCCAGAGAAATTACAATAATTTCCTAAAAAAATTGTATTTTAATCAAAATCAACACCGGCTCTTGAAACTTAACCACCTTTTATAAAAATTGTACTCACAGTTTGAAACTTAGGCTTATGTAGTTTTTGTTGAACAGTAAAATGTGTTTTTATAAAAATTAATAAATAAAAATAATTTGAAAAAGAGTAGCCTAACTCAGTAATATAAAGGATGATCAATTTAGAGGCACCGCATACAAAAAAATCTCAATTTAATTGCGCAATCTTTAACATATTTGTAAGCCATTCATTTTATTCATCCATTTTTTTTAAGATAATCCTTTCAACTGTTGGCCGCAATTGGACTCGCTGGAGGAGTTCGGTCGATGCCTCGTGAACAACTTTAGTAATGTTGGATTTCAATGCCTCAATAGAACCTGGCCTAACCACAAAGTATTTAGCTTACCGGACAGACCGCACACCAGACAGACCCCACAAATGAAAGTCCAATTGTGTGATATCACACGATCTTGGTAGCCAATCCGCTGGTCACGGACTGCATGTCAAGTAGCACCGTCTTGCTGGCACCAAATGTTGTAAATGCTGTGAAGATCATAAACTTCAGTTTCCGGCCTCAAAAAGTTGTTTATCATAGCGCCATAGAGCTTTTCACTATACGCAAACCTCGTCTTTGAAGAAATATTGGCCAATGATGCCTGTTGCCCATAGACTGCCCCAAAGGGTTGTTTTCAACGTAATTCTTGAACGATTTCGGCTTACTCTTCAGCCCGAATACGGCAATTTTACTTATTGATGTAGCCAGTAAGCCAAAAACGGGCCCCATCGCTGAGCGCCATAAGTTGGCCTGAGCGCGCGATGAGCAGTTTTCATAGAGCATCGATTTTTGTAATACAATTGCACGATTTCTAAACATTGTTGTTAGCGTAAGTCTTCTCATGATGAAGTGTCAATGAATATTGGAAAAAAATATGTGGTTAGTTTGAGATTAGTCAAAAAAAACTTATTGGTGAAAATATTTCCAATCAGATCACCCTTTATTACCCTCACTTCACTTTATATGTATAAAAAAAAACAATTATGGGAACGTAATATTAACTTTCAATGTAACTCAATTTCATAATTCCAAGCCCTACCAATCGTAAACCTATGCAAGGTAGCCTAACAGTCCGAAGTGATTTTCCAGCTTTAAAGCTGTGAGTGAGTAATTTTTCTTTCGTCTACATTTCAACTTCGCTCCCTTATACTACAGCATACCTCGTGCGAAGCACACTTCACTTTTATTTTATAAGAATCACACTTTCATTAAATCTGTTTGTTGGGATAATTTTTCTGTGACCTTGAAATTCTTTGCTTCAATTATGCGCTTCGTGTGCGTGGTCGTGGCCATGAGGATTTGCACATACCTTTCACTAACAAAAAAAAAAGAGAGACATTTCTGTGTATGTGGGTAGGCACATGCATGCAAATGTTGCATTCCATGTTTCTCTTTACTCCCTACTAATGTATTCAATTCAATTTTCTCTTGGAATTTATTCAAATCACAGCTACTTATGCCACGCACGTACAAGCCTTAATAAATGTGTATTGTAATTGTGAATGAACGTACTTAAAATGTATGTGTGTATATGTAAACACTCACTCATTTAGCCATATATGTAAGTAAGTATTTGTTAAGAGTAAGTAAGTGAATGAACGTTTATGGGCTAGTATCAGTAGCGGAGATAGGCGGGCAATGGAAGGATGTCCACGTGTGAGCCCACGTATAATATTGTAGGATGGCAGTGTTGCATAATTGCAAAATACTGGCCGACCTACTGAATTTAAAACTCATACAAATTATGTGGCTTTGATGGCTGCAGAATGGAGTGGCGGAACGAACTCCGGGCCACGGAATTTGGCCTCATAGCCCATTCTGGCTAAAGAGTCAGAGATCTCGTTACCTGCGATACCCACATGTCCCGGGACCCATGTTAGCATCAGGCTATTATATCTATCGACATAGTTCAGCCTGGATTTACAATACTCAACTACCCTTAAAGTGATTGAAGGGCTGTCTAAGGCCATGAGCGCAGCTTTGCTCTCTCCATTTGTTTTCCACAACAAAGTTCATCGCAAAGTTCAACAGCATAGACTTCCGCTTGAAACACAGATGCGTGCATTCCATGAGCGAAGTGTAGTTTTGTCCCACTTAATTCCACGTAGACACCAGAGCCGGAACTGTGCTCGGTCTAGGAGCCATCCGTGAAAATGCGAGAACAGTGTTTGCCGTGCTTATTTTCTGAGTTTGACCACAGTTAAGCATCTGGCAGCACCACACGGAATCTCTTGTCAAGTACGACTCTGGGTGGCATGGAGTCAAGAGGCATGGCGAGGATCGTTGGATCGAAGTCTATGCCTACTTTTTTGTCCAATGCCCGACATGGGACGTACCAATTCCCTTTGGGTTTCAGCCTGCAGATGGCCTTCAAGGCCTCTCCTTGGATGAAGACATCATCAAGTGGTGGTAGACTAACTCAAATAACTGCTAAGCGTTGTTTTTGTGTTTCGCAATCATTTTGACACACCAAATAAAGTCAGAAATTTGATCAGTATGGCTGAGTGCGATTCTTATCAGGTTAGCACAGGATTCAATAAGCATTGTGGACATACAACAGATGGACCTAAGAATTGACAACTTCCTGCGTCTCTCCCTTCCAAGGGTTGTATGCGCCCACTAATCGACTTTTTTTACTATAGCCACTTCAATATAAGCCAACTTGAGCTTCACATCACCAACCGAATTATCCGAGTCGAATAAATGCCTCATTTTCAATACCGTTAAGCAAAAAACCGGCTTGATCAAATCGTGGAGAGCCGAAGTAAACGAAATTAGAGGTAAGTAAGGTTTTGCTGAGGCTTTGGTGGCATTAGCAGATAATCATTTAAGCACTATTGTTGCTTCCCTATGACCAAACTCTTAAATCAGACCTGCATTGATAACAAATGTACCATCCGAAGAAAGCGGACAGCTTTCAGCAATAGGAGAGGAATTGCGTTCTCTCAGGACTGCACCTAGCCAACACATCGAAAGGGACTCGGCAGAAGTTTTATGCACTAAGTGCTGACCACCTGTTGTGGTCTATGGAGAATGATTGTGTTGAGAAAAATTCATCAAGAGAGGCTTGCGAAAATCGACGCTCTCAGTTTTTTGTCAACAGGAGCGAGCGGATCTATGAGAGAAGAACAGTGCATGCACTTCGAAAGTCAATAGGTCAGGTTAGGTGTATCTAATCTGAATAGATCTTACATAGACCACAAGGGTCTGTAGTGTTACCAGTGTTGTTGAAGTCGTGTTTGTGATACATGTTTTGGTGAGTTTGAATAAACATTTTAAAGTTTTATCAGCAATGTCAGAGATGAAAAGTATACCATTTCCAGACATTTTTAAGGAGTTCTGCTTAGATCAAAACAGTGACAAAAGAGGTGTTTTAACGTACCAATTTCCTCTTCGCCTAAGACGCACGCGTCGTTCTGGACCTATCCCATTTTAGTTGCGTGATATGGAGTGAGACAATGTTCAGTCAGTACTCCAACCAATATTTTACATTAATTCTTTGGGAGTAATAGAATAAAGTTGGTTGGTTGGTTGGTTTCCATGCTGCAGCTCGTAGCATTCTTTTGGGCAATCCGGTAAGAGGTTGAGGCTTCCCATATAGACTGACCTTCCAGAGTTAGTTCCTCGTTTAGTTCAGTCCTCAAAACTGATAGTGAGGCATGTTCGATGCACTCACCGTAGGCAAGCCCGTGACCTGCCATATCAAGCTTATCAACTCTTTCATTTGCCTCTATTGCCTTGTGCTTTGGTACCCACTATATTGTGTTGTGTCTATTCTTGCAGAGCTTGTTCGTTTTGGATCTACTTGGATCTACAGTGTTTGACGCATTTAAGCTAGTAATTACAGCCTTTATTGTTTGAATTGCAGCTTGACTTTCAATGAAGATATTTGTGCGAGTGTCCAGAGGAGTAAATTCCAACGCTAGTTCAGCTGCTTTGGTTACAGCCTAGATCTTGGCTTGACTTATAAAACAGTGATTAGAAAGTCTGGAAGACTTTTGGAACGTCAATAAATTAACGAAAAAAGTAAAATGGATCATTAATAATACGAGTTACGTTACGTTTACTTCATTTAATAAACAAAAATATGACCATAATTTAAAAAAAATTATTGAAAATAATCAAAAAAAAAAAAAAAAATTTATAAAAAAGTGTTACTATTAAGTAAACATTTCTTTTTTTTCATCACTAGGATATCAAACCACATATGTAAAGTACAATATATGTAGTTGGTGTTCGGCCTGAAAATCCATGCTGTGCCATGTACTTAATTAGTACTGCAAGAGAGAAAATTGTTTTTATGACACTTCCACAACACAGGTAAAACACTTTGAAATGAATTCACTTTTCAATTCGAGGAAAAATTCAACAAATTAAAGGAATTTTTTCCTTTTTTCTCAACATATACTGTGGGCAAAAAGTAAGGTGAATTTATTTGTCAAACTTCGCGGGATTAAAATTTCGCTCTAGTTATTTTTTTCATGAGTTGGCAGCACTGCTAATAACATCTGGGCCAACTTTCATGTGAATGTCATCATCAGTAATATATTTACGCTTGTGTTTACCAAACGATCAAGAGTGCATTTTTCGATTTTTACAATGTCTGATTTGATTGAGCAGAGAAGTGCCATCAAATTTTGTTTGCGGAATGAAATTTCGGCTGCGGAAACGTTTAGCATGTTGCAGAAGGCATTTGGTGATTCGACCATGTCGCAGAAAAATGTTTATAAGTGGTACAAAGACTTCAAAGAGGGTCGAGAATGTGTTGATGACTTGGAGCGCTCCGGACGACCATCGACGTCAACAGATGACCAACACGTCAATAAAGTGATGGATTTAGTGCTTAAAAATCGTCGGTTGACTTTTAAAGACCTTACTGATATGATCGGAATATCAGAAGGATCTGTGAAAACCATTTGGGCCTACGAAAAGTCAAATCTCGTTTGGTCCCGAAAACTCTCAATGTCTTGGAAAAAAGTCGTCGCGTTGATGTGTGTGGAACAATGCTTTCAGACTATCAGGACAAGCTCAAATGCATCATTACGGGAGATGAGACCAATCAAGCGAATATCGTGCTAAAGGCGAGGCCAGACCGAAAAGAGCACGTCAAAGTCGTTCAAAAATAAAGGTCATGATGACAGTTTTTCGATTTTTGTGGTGTGGAGCACTATGAATTCCTTTCACCTGGCCAAACTGTTAATAAGGAATATTATTTGAGTGTTATGCGTCGTTTACGTGAAGCAATTCGTCTAAAAAGACCAGAATTATGGGCCAACAACTCTTGGTTTTTGCATCACGATAATGCACCGTCTCACACTGTACTCGTTCTCCGTGACCATTTCACCAACAATTCCACGCATATCGTTCCGCAACCACCGTATTCGCCTGATTTGGCTCCGTGTGACTTCTGACTATTCCCAAAACTCAAGAGACCACTCCGGGGAACGCGTTTCGAGTCGATTGAGGAGATAAAAGCTGAATCGAAGAAGGTGCTGATGGTTATACTGGAAATGGAAATGGAATGTTTCGGGGATTGGAAAAATCGTTGACATAAGTGTATTTCATCGAGAGGGGATTATTTTGAAGGGGATGAAATTGATTTATAAGAATAAATAAAGATTTTCCATTTCACAACCAAATTCACCTTACTTTTTGCCCACAGTATACATCGCAAAAATCTATCTTCTATGCAACTGATGAATTCGTTCTAAATATAAGCACGCAATTAAAAGCCAATATTGCCTTTGAACATATGTATGTGTGCGTAACTTTTAATTAAACATTAACTGCTGTGTTTGCCAACTTCGGTTTTCCAAGAAAGCTCATTGCGTTTGAAAAAAAGAAAACTTTCCTTTACACCTTCAGGCATTCGATAATAAATGCGTTTGCAAATCGTGTGTGTGTGTGTGCATTTGATTGGCGTATGCTTTTTCATGCCTAAGCAGTTATTGATTCTAATATGCAACAAACTTCTGCTGAAATATGCCGACTAATAAATAGCAAAGAAACCCTGGCATAGCTTGTGCTTTCTACTTTTCGACTTACTTTCTGAATTTTCACTCCTATAATGAACGTATTTCTTTTTCGTTCATATGTATGCAAAGTAATTTCTTGGCTACCTTAAATTTATTAGCGAATATTTCTTACACATAAATATCGTGTTAAGCCATCGAAAATTGCCCAGCATTTGCACATTAAACACAAGTAATGGCCACACATACAAAAAAGTCAAAATTTATTGAAATATTTAGGTACTTAAAGGCATCTACTCATATCTGTCGTTGAAATATTAAATGGGAATTATTTAATATTTATTGCGAAGCTTATAACCAATATACGAAGACAAAAGTGGGACTTTTTACAAATAAAAACAATTAGTGTCTATTTCAGGACAAATATTTTTTTTGAATCAATATATTCAGCTTTTGCTTCTATACCTAAGTTGTCAAGCAGTTGTCTATTTTATGCTTAGGAAAGTTGTTGAGAATTACGGCCAAAGTGACTTTTATGGCTTCCACCGATTCAATATGATTTTATTTCATTTTCAGAATCTAACTTTAGAAATAAATCTTAGTTGCAGGCTGTGAGATCAGGCGAATAAAGTGAAGAGTGCAAGCAAATAATTTGCCTTTTTTGCCAGAAGTTTATTCACAACTTTTGGCTCATGAATTGATGCATTATCATGTATATGAAAAATTTTTCAAATTTTTTGATATACAGGCTATATGCGCCCTATTCTTGTCACCAATCGACCCAAGGATCTTAAGTAAAATCCTCCAGTCACTATGCGGCCTCAAGGAACAAGTGTTGTAAACACATAACCAAATGATTATAATATTCACTTTAATTTTTCCAGACTAACCGTTTTGGCATGACTCCCGTCCGGTGGCCTCCACTCAACACTTTAACGCCTAGTTTCGTGTTTTTATTCAAAACTCTAGCTTACTTTAACGTAATCAATATTTTTAGGAAATTCAATCCCTTACCAATACTTTTAAGGATGTCCTTGCAAAGCTTGCAGTTCAATAGATTCTTTGCCTCTCAATCAGCTTGTGTAGAACAAATCTTGAATTGAGCTTACGAGTCCCTTAAGACTGGAACAAAATACGGTGCATCTAAGGAGTCTACAGAGTTTGAAGATTAAACTTGATCCACTTCATTGATCTTTTTCGGAGATTTATTATTATCTATAATGAAGTCAAGCGTTCTATCTATCCTGTGGATGGCTTAAGCCTAC
This sequence comes from Anastrepha fraterculus, assembly GCA_037575425.1. Lineage (NCBI taxonomy): Eukaryota > Metazoa > Arthropoda > Insecta > Diptera > Tephritidae > Anastrepha > Anastrepha fraterculus. Next base: position 22,268 of record JAYXIM010042575.1, read on the forward strand.
ATTGTTTACTAAGTGTACTCGTATCTGTATCTATTTGAAATCGCTTAAACAATCAACATATCGCTCATTTGCTGTAGGCTTGTCAAGATTCAAAACACCAAAATGTCTAGAAACCTTACTTTAAGGTTTTCGTTTTACAATATTTGCCTGCCTAAGTAAAAGTAAAGACACCAGTTTTTTCTAATGAATGAAAATACTAAGGACTTGGTCGTTATTTTCGACTCTACGCTAAATTTTACTAGCCGCCTTAACCACGTTATAAGGCGGGGATATTCGTTGCTAGCATTCGTACGTCGAAATTGTTCTGCCTTTACCAATCTTCACACTCTCAAGGCCTCGTATTGTGCTTTTGTTGGATTGAGATTAGAGTATGCCTTTTTTATTTAGAGACCGTACCATATCGGCTTCTCTAATCGGATTGAGAGAGTTCAGTAAGTTTTTCTACGTTTTGCGCTCTGATCTTTAAACTTTTCAGAAGCTTTACCATCATACTACTCTTGTTGTTTATTTATTGACAAAAAAAAAACACTCGTTAGCAGAACATCCATTCTATTCATTTATTATTAGTGTCATTACTGGAACTATTCATTGCTCTCCCCTTCGGAGTAAAACTCAATATTTAAGTTCCTATTAAGAATCTTCAACGGCATGAAATTTGAAAATTGGTTTCTCGAGAGGCAATTATGGTGTCAATGATTTGATTTCTAGGGCATATGCGGATTTAAATTTGTTTTTCAATTCCTCTGGTGCTGATTTTACATGGCCGTATAGCATCTTAATCAACCATCTTAAGTGGTTTTTTTTTGTTCTAAGTAATTATTATACAATACTAGTGATAGAAAAGTTTTTTTAAGCGGTCGATTAGCAAACTTTTGAGTGCATTTAGGTCATGGCAAAATTATTCATGAGTATCTGTCATTTGGAGGCGGATGCATTGAAAAAAGGAAAAAGTACTATCCAACTCTTCTTTCTATTGTAGCTGGTTGCAGAATGGTAGTTTTTTCATTGAAATTCATCAATGAAAATAATTTTTTTTATAATTTCCCACTAATGTTTCACTTATTCGAAGCCAATCAGTTTTATCAATTTGCTTATATTTTGCCAAATAAATTCTTGTTGGTAGCTTATATTTTTAAAGCAACCTCGTGAGTACTTCCGCAATCTATAATGGAAATGCATAGCTGTCGGATGGTCAAAAAGTCCATATTTCGCGTGCGTTGACCCAAATCGAAATGCTCTACGATCCTGACTTAAGCGCTGTGTCAGAAAGTATTGTATGTTATACTGGTCTTGGACATACCTGTAGAAACCCCTGGTCTCTAAAGCTCACCCTTCGAAAACAAAATCGAGAAAGTGGTTTACCGAGCAAACCCTTTCTATTATTGACTAATGGGATTATATTAAGAAATAAAATGAAGAATTCCGAAAAACAAATGTTGAGATTTACTCGGCCTGGAAAATGTTGGCATACGCTTTTTTGTTTAGTGAAATATTTTCGGTTCTTACTAAAGTTCAATTTTTAACTTTTTTAGTTTTTACAATTTTTATTTATTTTTAAACCTTTTTCAGTTTACTTCTTACTATACTCAAATCCACAATTACAAAATTTTTTAATAAAATAAATGATTATATCCAAAATTCTTGTTTCACTGGATTTGACATGGAATCGCTTATGAGCCAAAATGTGGTAAAAAATCAGAAAATAAAATTTTAAACTGCAAACCTTTCCCCATTCCGTTGTGGATCTTCATGTTGTTCCGCAAATGGAGGGAGCTACTATTTCAAGCCGACTCAGAACGGCAGATATTTTGTTTTTATGAGAAGCTTTTTCATGGCATAAATACACTCGGAGGTTTGCCATTGCTGGGTGAGAGAACAGGTATTAGAAGAAAGACGTATCGCGTCATTTTGTTGTTTCATGCGCGGTGGTTCGAACCTACGTACTTCCAAATGGTAGGCGCGCACCAACCCATTACATAACGGTGACCGCCAATATAGTCTCCTTTATCCAATTTTATTATTAATTTAATATTACTATTAAAATTTTGAAAACAAAGCAAAATTGTATTTCAAAAATGCCAAACTCTACAAGCGGAAAAAGTGAAGACGAAAATCATATGCTTTCCGATTTCTATATCTGTTTATTTGATATTCACTACTCTTCAGAAATATGATTTGCTTTAGTGGCAGAGTAGTGCATGGCGGATATTGGCTAGTAAATAAATAAATTAAATTAAAAGTAAATTAAATATTAACGTATGCAGATTGAATGCCTGAAATGAGTAAAATTGAAATTACTTGGAAATTTCTAGCTTTTAAAAGGATTTATTTATCGAAATAATGCACTTAAGTAAGATAAAGGATTAAAATTATAAATTCAAATTAAATCAGTATAAGTTTTTGGGAGACAGACAACATTGCAACTGCTGTATTTCTGTTATTACCACATTTTATAATATCCCATACAAAAGTGTAATTAACCGCAAGCTTTGCCAAAGTATGGCAGTACATATAAAAATATATAATAATATGTGCCAGTAAAATGCTGGCAGTAAAGCAAATAAACGCAAATGTTTGCAATGTTAGCTATGTGAGGCAAAACCGAAACAAAGAGAAAATAAACAAAAAAATTTTTTTAATATAAATCACAAATGCCGCGCTTCATTAAAATGCGTTTCGCCACAATTGTGCGCTAATTTATGGCGAAGCGGCAAGCAATAGCAATTTACCAGAGAAAACCAACGCTAAATGATGACAAGCATACACAACAGCAATTCGAAAATAATCAAAACAACAACAACACAATGAAACATTATAATAATGTAACAAATAATAAAAATTCATAAATTCGTAAAATTTTTATTTACAACAATACTTTTTAAGCAGACATTTTATTCTAGGCTGCTAAAGCGGGTGAGTACTCAAGAAGGGAGTGAAAGGACAGACAAGTAAAGGATATGGTTGGCGAAAGTCAGAGAAGGAGCCAAGAAGGGAAGGAGGCAAGCTGACAAAGCAAAAAGGCAGCCAGGGGGACACAGAGAGAGAGAGAGAGAGAGAGAGAGAGAGAGAGAGAGAGGAGTATGCCATCGGCTTAGACAGATGCAGCCACAATATCTGTACACAAAATGGGAATTGTCTTCACATGATGCCAGCTATGTACACTTGTATGTGTACGCATATACATACATACATCTAATTTAAAAAGATGTGCAGAGCTGTACATATGTATATGTTATGCATGTGTTTGCACGCACACGCACACACAGATGTGGAGATGAGCCTTGGTAAATGTCAGCCGCGGCGTGTCGTGTCGCATTGAGCTAGTGAAGCCAGCTGTCTGCCGACTGTTGACAGCGTCTGACTGCCTGAAAGTCGGTCAGGGCTGGTAACTGTGCTGCCATATTCGCAGCATGTCAGCATTTTTAGTGCGTTCACACACTGATGCAGGCGCGCATGCATTCAACGACATGAGAGTTTACATGCATTTACTTAAATATATTATAAGTATATTATATACACGCATATACAGGGTATTTCAAGATCGAGTTTGTTTTCTAAATTTAAATTGAACACGTCTTTTGAATGGAAATTCATTACAACGGATATTTCAAGCTTGAATTTTTTTTCTAAAATAATAATTCAACCGATATTTGTAACAAAATTATTTTATACAGCGTTTTTCGAGCTGAAGTTGCTTGTTTTTAAACTCAAATTAAACACGAATTTTGAAATTCAACACGAAATTAATTGCATAAGGTCTTTCAAGTTCAAGTTTCCTTTTTTTAAACACAAATTGAACATGTCTTTTGAATGAAAATTCATTAAACAGGGTATTTCAACCCCGAGTTTCTTTTTAAAGTTCAAATTCAACACATAGTTTTATGGAAACTGATTATACAGGGTCTTTCAAATTAGTTTTTTTTTCTTAGACTCAAATTGAACAAATATTTTGAATGAAAATTCACCGCACAGGGTCTTTCAAGTTCGAATTTCTGTTTTAACTTCAAATTAAATACACCCATTTGAATAAAAATTAATTGCACAGGGACTTTCAAGCTCGAGCTACTTTGTTAAATAAAAGTTCAACACATATTTTTAATGAAAATTAATTATGCAGTTTCAAGTTCCAATTTCCTTATCTAAACATAAATTGAACACGTATGTTGAACGAAAATTCATTTCACAGGTTCTTTCAAGTTCACATTTATTTTTTTAAACTCAAAATGATTACGTAGTTTGAATGAAAAACGATTATAGAGGGTATTTCTAACTCGAGTTTCTTTTCTAAGTTCAAATTCAACGCATATTTTAAATGGAATTATTTTATATAGTGTTCTTCAAGTCCGAGCTATATTTTAATTCAAACTAACCACATATTTTGAATGGAATTTATTATACAGGGTCCTTCAAGTACGGTTTTCATTTTTAAATTCAAAGTGAATCCATATTTCAAATGGAAATTTATTTTACAGGGGTTTTCAAGTTCAAAAAAAAAATTCAACATGTATGTATTTTGAATATAAATTAATTTTAGAGGGTCTTATAATTCGAATTTCTTTATTAGGTTCAGATGAAACCCGTATTTTGAATGAAAATGGTACATTGTAGTGTTTTCGAAGGTCAATTTTTTGTTAATTAAGGGGGAACACCACGGTGAACGCTTGAAAATTAAGTGAGTTTTTGAAAATTAAGTTTTTGTAAGTAAGGACGATTATTTGAGGATCGCACAAATTATAATTTATATAACATATATACATCTATACTGACACAAATTTTCATTAAAAAATATTAAAAATTACAATTGGCATTAATATTAATGCAATGGTGTCATAAAAAACTGATACACCCTGGTGGCCACGATACAGCGGGGAAAAGTCATCTGAAAGCAAAAAACCAAAAAAAAATTTTAATCTATTTATCAATGACTATCGTCGTACGCGGCGGTGTTTTTTTTTTTTTTTTTGTTTTTTGAGAAAATGGTGCAGGTTTGAAAAATGAGTTTGGTTTTTACCCTTTTTTTGTTTTCGAAAGGCTTAAAAAAATATTAATTTTTGGATTTTTAAAAACTTCTATGTACGATTGTAGCCAATACATGTACAAAAATTAAGAAAAAAAACCGGTTCATAAGTCTTCGAGAAATCGAGGCCAGAGTGTTCAGAAAAGTCGTTTTGAGAAAAACGAGTTTAAAGTTTTGATTGGCCGTTGTAACTCAGTACCTTACTTATTCTATTGGGCATAACTTCGTCAATTTTCAAGATTTTAAACAAAATTATTTTTTACATATTTTTGAATATATCTACTTGAAGAAAATGCATTAAAGTCAATTCTTTTGAAAAATCACAGTGGTGTTCCACCTTAAAACTTAAGACTTTCTTTGTATGCAAATTTCTTATACAGAGTGGGCAATATAGCGTTTGCTTTTTGAACCACCTATTTTTTTGAGAACGGTAACACAAATGACATGTCAAATGTGTTCATAAAATACTTAAAGGTTTGACATTTACGAAATGGGACGCTATACGCTTGAACAAAATTGGGAAATATTGAAAACCTATTTCCAAAGTGGCAAGCTTTCTTCTTCTTTTCTAATTTTCACATCGGTGGCTACGTCAATATGCAAAATTGTCGGATTTGGGGCTCAGAAAATCCACACGTTACTGTAGAGAGCAATCCACAACGAGTCACTGTTTGGTGCGGTTTTTGGTCTGGCGGCATCATCGGGCCATTTTTTTTTCGAAAATGGGCGAGGAGCCGAGGTTACAGTAAATGGCGAGCGTTACCGTGACATACTCAACGAGTTCTTTCCAAAAATTGAAGAGGATGACATGTACGACATTTGGTTTCAACAGGACGGTGCAACTTGTCACACTGCCAAAGTTACACTCGAACTTTTGGCTACCGTTTTTGAATTCGGATATCAATTGGCCGCCTCGGAGCTATGATTTAAGCCCGTTGGACTATTTTTTGTGGGGAACCGTTAAGGACAAATGCTATGCAAACCATCCAGAGACGATTGATGCTTTAAAATACGAAATCAAAGTTGCCATTCATGAAATTGGAGCCCAAACAATCGAAAATGTGCTTAAAAATTGGGTTGATCGAATGTTCTACTGTAAGCCAGTCGTGGCAGTCATTTGAACGACATTATTTTTTATTCATAAATGACAATGTTCAATCTTCAAAATAAAGAAAAAACTTTGAAAAAATATTGATTAGTTTTTTTTTTTATAGCCGATTCAAAAAGCAAATTTTACATGGCCCACCCTATATAAGGACTTTGAAAGTTACGATTTTTTTCTAATTTCACATTAAAGAAGGATTTTTAATGGGAACTCAGTAAGTGTTTATTAACATATTCATAAATCTATAATTTATGAGTGATATATGATTCCATACGTCACTCCTTCGCCGCTTAATATTGTTGTTGTAGCTTTGAGATCATAAAAGCTTTATCCAAATATTCTTGGGGAGGGTTGCTCAAAAATGACATTTAGTCATAATTCGGGATCAATGTCGCAATTTGGAACTAAATATTGTTTTTCAAACCACCAAAGGTTTCTGACTTAGTCTTATAAACTCTGTGTGTGTGTGCAAATAACCGGCCAATAGTCGTTAATCCTGTCCACTCTCTGATGTTACATATCCAGGACATTGGTTTTGCAATACTTCATATTTAGGACCACGCATAATATGAACGAAAAATGCAGTTTTGCGGTGCTTTAGGCACAGGTCTCTATCCTTTCGGAGTTTTGTTACGACTTATTTTATACTGATTTTGCCGATAACCGCCGATAGCACCTCGAGATGTGGTACACCTCTATTAAGTGTGTCCACGCCTCTACACCGTACAACGAAACAGACCAAACATCACATTTAAGGTACCGAAGGCATAGTTTTATTTTCGAGTTTACATTTTTATAATTGAAAAAAAAAAAAACTCCTTGTCATTTTTCCAAGTATGGCTAAGTTAAAGTTCTAGGTACTTAAAACGCGATAGCTTTGGCTTGGATTGCCATATACATACAGGGTTGCAAATATTCAACGGATCCATCTGGCAATCCTGTATCTTTTGACAGAGACGTCAGATCGCTTAATGACATACCGCGTTGGAAGCGTCAGTCCAAGCAGATTTTTACCATGGAACAGTACATGCCACGCGAGCGCTCCCAATTGTTGAAATTTACATTCAACAAAAGAAGTCAATTGTGTAAACTCAACGTGCGTATAAAAAATTAAATAATGTGAGCCTTCTAAGAACCCCACTAAACGTTTGTACGAAAGGTTTTCGACTGGTGATGCTCTTTCTAACCCAAAGAGGCCAAATCAAAACCGACCAAGGCGTCGCCAAGGACATCCCAAAATCGCCGTTCTCAGCAGTTGGGCATTGCTCGGAGCACTTTACAACGAATTATCTGCATTGATTTGCATTTATTCCCGTATAAGATTCAATTGATTCAAAGATTGTTGCCTGCGGACAAGCCTCGTCGATTGGAATGGGCCCAAAGAGTCATCGAAATTCGTCGGGTTCGTCGAATATGGGCAACCCTGTAAATGTTTGTGGTAGTGGTTTGTTGCGCACTTTTTGAAACAATCTCGTATTTGGTTTTATGTGTGTTAATATTTAGGCCGTAATGGGCACATTTTTCTTTTACGACTTGTTGCATGTCATTAATTTTGCCAGCGAATAATCTGGTATCATCGGCAAATCTTATGTCATTGATTAGTTCGCCACTGACTTTTTGTCCCCAGTTGATTGATGCTAAAGTTTCTTGAAAGATATATTCCGAGTATATATCGAAGAGCATTGAAGATAAAACACATCCTTGGAGAACTCCCTTCTTGATTGCAATATCACTCGTCATATCATTTTCTAGTCTCATGTTCGCAGTTTGGCCCCAATACAAGTTGGAAATACTTCTTATTTTTTTTTGTCAAATAGCTTTGGGGGTCAAATAGCTTTGCGTGCAGTACCCTATCAAAGGCCTCTTCAAAGTCAATAAAGCTTATGAAAATATCTTTCTGAACATCTTCCCGTTTTTGTACCAGGAAGTTTTCTACTAAAATCCATCTAAAATATTCCTTTGAACTGTAAGAGCCATCTAAACAAAACACTGCTCACAAAAAGGTGACTCGCTTCTTAAAGACCCTGTATATGTTGCACATAGTAGAAGTAGTTTTGTGCACCCTTTCATTTGATAATAGTGCTATCGTGTGTGGCAGCGCAAAATTGCACTACACGCAGATATGCATATGGTCTCAACGAAAAAAATAGCAAAAACAAAAAAAAAAATTTTTTTCATGAATGCGTGAGTGACTGTGTTTTACTTGTATGCAAAAAACATTTGAGGCTTTCGTAGCAGCAGTCGCCCCATTTTATTTATTTTGACAATACCGTATATCTACAGCGATTACAATGACGAATGTTAAATTACGAGCACAATACACTCGCTCACAAATACACTTGAACAAGCAAACATATATATGTATGTACATACACACATATAAATGTGTAGGAGAGCGAACGCATTACTTAGCTGGCTTGTGTTGCTGCATGGTGCCCTATTCATTGTAATCCTCTTGTCGGTGTTGATTGTTGCTTGCCGATCTTTGTTTCCACCTATTTTACATATTCCGTACTCAAAGGCATTTTTTTTGTTCATATCTTGGATCTTTGGTTTTTTTTTATGATTTTTGTCGTTCTGTTAGTTTAGCTTTTTTTTGGGTGGGAATTTGTTGTGCAAGTTATTTTATGCTGTAGACTATTTGAGGCTCTATTGTTATGGAAGAAATGTTAAATGTGACTTTACGCAAATGAAGGGGTGGAAATGCTCAATTACATGTATATACATATACTATAAGTGTATGTGAGTGTATGTGTGTATGCATGTAGTTACATTGAAATTTTTTGTATGTTAATGCCTGCATGTAGGAAATTAAGGTTAATCTTTAGTTCAGTAATTATTTTGCCATGAACCAATTTTTGTGTGACAATTTTATGCATGGACTTCTGGCTAACACACTTCAGTTGTATTTTATGTAGATAAGGAGTGATTTTCTGTAGGCGAGAAATGATTTTTTGATTTTTTTTAATAAAATATAAAGAGTATAAAAATTACGTATAGTGAAAGACTTAAGTCTCGATAGAGCAGCATAACTCCTTATTTATTTAGTTATTATTATTGAAACAAGATAGTATACAGTGACCGACAAAAGTCTACATACACCCCCCATTTCCACTGGACTGAAAGTTGAAAAACTTTACTGAAAAATGTGTTTACACAGTTTTATTTGAAAGCTTTTTCTAATCATTATAAACTTAGAAAAATCCATACTTACACATGAAATAGCAAAGCTATGGCAAAAAAACCTTAAACCAACGTTGACAAAAGTCTCCATACAGTACACAAATATCTTACTCCAGTGTGAAAAACTTCACTTAAGTCTAAGTAATATTGCTTCTCAGTATTTAGTTGGTCCACCATTAGCATCAATTACAGCTTGAAGCCGTCGTGGCATCGAGGTGACTAAATTTGTTAACTCTGCAAAAGTTATATTATTCCAAGCTTCTATTAGTCGTTCTTTGAGTACTGAAGCGCTTAAAATCGGATTTTTTCTAATTTTTCGATCTAAAATTTCCCAAATATGTGCAATAATATTCAAATCTGGGCTTTGCGGTGGCGTATTTAATTGCTTTGGAGCATGGTCAAGCAGCCAATCCTTCACAATGTGTGCTGTGTGCTTTGGATCGTTATCCTGTTGAAAGACCCAACCTGGACCAAGCTCCAAATCACCCACCGAAGATTTCAGATTGACTTCCAATAGTGATTTGTGTTTATAACGATCCATATTACCTTCAATAAATATAAATCTTCCTACTCCAGATGCAGCAACAGCTCCCCAAACCATTACATTGCCGCCACCATGCTTCACTCTTGATACCAAATTCTTCGGACTCAGTGCAGTATTTTTTTCCCTCCACACTTTTGCTCTTCCATCGCTACCGAATATATTAAACTTCGACTCATCTGTAAATAAAACATTTTGCCAAAAATCCGTCCCCTTCTCTCTGTGAGCTTTGGCGAACTCCAGGCGAAGTTCACGGGTTTTTTCAGAGATAAGAGGCTTTTTTCGTGGTGTTCTACTATGAAAGCCGTTTTTGTTCAGAGCTCTTTGAATTGTTCTTGGATAAACCCACTTGTTAGATGAGCTTGCTATATCCTCGGCCAATTTCGGAGCAGAAACTTTTGGATTTTTGTGCACTTCTTTAAGAATCAAGCTGACGTCTCTGCGAGATAGTTTGCTTGGGCGGCCACTGCGCGGCTTATTTTCGGTGGAACCACTATTTTTAAAGTTTTCTACAATAGTCTGGACTGTTGCATGACTTAAGTTTAAGATATTTGAAATTTCGCCATATGATTTTTTTTCTTTTATGTGCTAAATAACTAAATTTCTAACGTCAACTGATATTTCATTTCGAGAAGCCATTGTGAATGCTTAACCCTAAAGCACACAAGTGAGCCTCTGAGGCTCAAATCTATATCATGACTGCAGTTTCTTCATGGCTTTTAAAAAAAAGTCTTTCATCTTTTTGGTATTCTTCAATATAAGTTCCTTAATTAATTTGGTGTTATTAGTTTTCAAAATATAAATATATTTAATCTCAAAAAAAAAATTTTAATATAAATGTTACACATTTACACATATGTGCCTAATGAGCTCCTTCATATTTTTGGGTTATTGTTATGCTATTTCAATTGCAAAAATTTATGTCAATGCAAATTTGGTTCGAATAAAAAAGAATACGTTGATTGTGTCAGTAACTTGTGTAATAATATAAAAAAAAATTCATAACGGTTGATATAACTACCGTCTGTTTTGATAATCTCTAACGGAATATTGATCATTGTATAGACATTGTTTATGTACGTTCGAAAATTTTTGTATTTATTTTCAATAATTGCTGAGTGGTACAACGTTCGTCATTTCGTTTGGATTATCTTGGTAAGTACAAAATTCATAATTCCGAGATTCTCATATCGAAAATAATTCAAAAAAACATATTTTTTTATAGAAAATAGCGAAAACTAAACTTAGTGATACACAAATTGCACAGGCTTTAGAAAACTCTGTTGAAGAAGAAGAACAGTTCGTTCTTCCTGATTTTTCTTCTGATTCGGAATCAGAATATGTTTTTTCTGCTTCGGAAATTGAAGATGAGTTTTCAGACGATGGCGCTGAAAATATTGAGGACGCAACAGAAAATATGGCAATTTACAAAGGAAAAGATGGAACTATATGGTCGAAAAGTCCCCCAGCAACCTCGAAAATTCGATCTTCCAACAAAATAAAAGGCAAAGTTGATAAGGTTTTATTGCCTCCAGGGAAAACTTTGGAAAATATACTTGATTGCTTCAGACTGTTCATTTCCAATGAAGTTTGTGCACAAATAATCCAATACACTAATCAAGAAGCGCAAAGGGTATATGCTAATCAGTCGATAAAATGGAAAGCACTAGACAATGATGAGTTATTATCTTTCTTCGGACTTCTTATGACAGCAGGACATATGAAATCAAACAATCAAAATTACTGTTTATTTTGGGATCGGCTTTATGGAATAACAATTTTCAAAGCAAGTATGTCAAGTCGCAGATTTGAGGAATTATTGCGTTTTACACGTTTCGATGACAAATTGACCAGATCCTCTCGACGACTAGGGGGTAAGTTGGCCCCTATTCGAAATATTTGGGATATGGTTAATCACAATTTAGATAAATATTATATGCCAGGTGAATATTTAGTTGTCGATGAACAACTCATGCCATGTCGAAGCCGCTGTTGCTTTATTCAGTATCTTCCTTCTAAGCCTGACAAATACGGCATACAAATTTGGTGGCTGTGTGACAGCAAAAACGCATATCCTCTTCGAGGAATTCCTTATACAGGAAAAGAAGGAAATACGAGAAGTGTTGGCCTTGCTAAAAATGTCGTTGAACGACTTTGTGAACCCTATTACGGGACAAACCGAAATATAACAATGGATAACTATTTCACAAGTAAAGAATTAGCAGAAAACCTTCTTGGTAAAGGACTCATTATCGTTGGAACTTTGAGAAAAAAAAGGCTTGCATCCCGCCTGAATTTTTGCCCAATAGAAAAAGAGCAGTTTCATCTACAATATTTGGCTTTCAGAAAAATATAACTATTGCTTCACATGTTCCAAAAGTCGGCAAGGCAGTTATTTTTTTTGTCAACAATGCATCACACATGCAATATTTTGAAAAACGGTGAAAAAAATATTTCAGAAATAAATATGTTTTATAATGAAACCAAGGGTGGTGTTGATACATTCGACCAACTTGTACATGAATACATGACAAAACGCAAAACGAACCGTTGGCCTCTTGCATTTTTTATGAATATGTTGGATGCAGCAGGAATTGCAGCATACATTATATGGACAAAACAAAATTCTTTATGGAACAGCGGAAAGTCTAACCGTCGACACCTTTTTCTCAGAGAACTTTGTGAGCAGTTAGTGGAACCTATGATATTGAAAAGGCAGAAAAAACCACACATGAGAATGGAGACACAAAGCGCAATTTCAGATATTTTGCAAATTCGCAACGATGTATTGCCTGTAAGTAGCAATGACAACAATAATAAAAGAAAACGTTGCTATATTTGCCCTTCAAAAAAAGCAAGAATGCAAAAGCAATGTTGTAAAATTTGTAACAAAAACGTCTGTAATGAGCACTCTCAAACAACCAAAATTTGCCAAAATTGCGAAAACAATAAATGAATTAAATATGTAATGAATAAAAATTTGTCAATTTATGTTTTTTTTTCATGAAATAAAGATTTGAGTTATAAAAATACCATTTCATCAATATATTTACTTTTTCTTATATATGAGCCTCAGAGGCTCATTTGTGTGAATTTGTCATTTTTCAAATTGTGTGCTTTAGGGTTAAGTATTCAAATTGCAACTAAAATCAATATTAGAAAAGCAACAAACATAAGAAAGAAAAGGAAAGAAATAGACAAAGGGCATTTACTGAGGATATCTGAGTACAAGCTAGGAAACCGCTTCTGTATGTACACTTTTGTCAACGCTGTTTTTGTTTTATGTTGTTAACTGTGTTGTTTTATGTTAAAGAATGGATTGGTTTTAGTTAAGTCAATTAGAAAAGGATGAAGAATGAAATTGCATAAACACATTTTTTAGCAAAGTGTTTGTACTTTGAAAACAACGAAAGGGAGGCGTGTATGTAGACTTCTGTCGGCCACTGTACATAATTATGCCTTAACAATCTACGAAAAGCATTAGCAACTAAGGCCATCAGCTTCTCGCATAATTTCTTATTTCCTAGCAGGTATACAAGAATTGAAAAAACTTTTGATATATAGAAGTTTTTTCGGAATTCATATTTATTCATAAATTTACAGAAATGACAATAGCTCCCTTGCTTTGTAACAAAAAAAAAAAACAAACAAAAAAAAAGTGGTATGTCAGAAGAGTATGTTTTTAGGCAGTTCAATGAGCTTAAAAAACAAATTTATTCACTTTAAAATTGCCGCTATCAATCACTGCTTGGAGGCATCGTGGAACTGATATCCAACTACTAGCGGTTTCTTTTTTTGTCGGGATAACTAGCAAGTGCAGCACTACGACATTAATTAAGTCCATTGTACAACACTTGGATTCCCTTTTAATTTTCTTTGTCTCTTGTGGTGCCACAAGGAGCCAAGGTGATCGCTTCTTAACACATCTGTGCCAAAGACCTCAAACCTGATTCCCGTGAAGGCGGGGCAGACGCACAGGAAGTCGCCCGCCGTCTCATCTTCCTCTTCACAAGCTGGGCAGACTGCAATGTCTGAGATGCCCACCTTTTCCATGTGCTTTGCCCACAGAAAGTGGCCCGTCATCAGTGCAACCAGCCGTCTGCATTCCCCTCTGCTTAATGACAGAAGGGCTTGCGACAGTCGATCAGACATGAAAGGTAACATCAGTTTAGTCCATCGACAGCCTCTCTCAGCCTGCCAAGCTCGCTTGTGGGTGGTAGTTACCCATTTGCTAACCGTGGCTGTGATGGCCGCAGAAGGGAGTGGCAAAACGGGCTCTGGGCCAAAGAAGTTGGCCTCTGAGCCCATTTAGCTAAGGAGTCAGAGGTTTCTTTACCCACGATACCCACGTGTTCCGGGACCAATGTTAGCATCAGGCTATTATGTCTACCGACATAGTTCAGCCTGGATTTACAGGACTTGACTACCCCTTATGTGGTTGGGGGGCTGTCTAAGGCCATAAGCGCAGCTTGGCTGTCGTTACAGACACATATAGATCTGCCTCTCCATCAGTTGTCCACAACAAAGATCATCGCTTCTTGAACTGCATACACCTCCGTTTGAAACACAGATGCATGCATTCCAAGAGCAAAGTGTAGTTCTGTTCCGCTGGGTTCCACGTAGACCGGCTCGCTCGGTCCTGGAGCCACCCGTAAAAATGCGAAAACAGTGTTTGTCGGGCTCATTTTCTGAGTTTGGGTTAGTTGCTCCTCTGTTATTTGGTTCCATGCCTTCGCCAACTCCTTCTTTGGCGGTGCATTAAGGGGTTACGTGGCTTTCGTTGGTTAAAAAAATCGAAATATTTTTTTTTTGGCTTATTAATTTCGACAACATTTCAGGAATATTATCCTAAATTTTCAAGTCGCTCCGAATAATAAATTCGGAGGTACAGCCTTTGGAATGTGTGCGCTCCAAGCCACTTTTATTGTTACTCAAAACTTTAAACGCGTTTTTCTCGGAACCGTGTTTTCAAAGTCGGTTGACAAATGTTCTCGAAAACTACTCAACCGATCTTGATAAAATTTTACACAATTTTTTTTTTCAATTACAACTATTTAAAAAAAAACAAAGTTTCAAGCAAATTTGACCGAAATTTTAATTTTTTTGGAAAAATGTCTGCCAAAATTCCAATTTTTAATTTTTTTTCTTTCCTTCGTTCAAGCACGAGTTTATGGTCTTAGCTTCAAATGTTGCTCCAGTATGTCTTTATGCAATACTTATACCGGTCCATAGTACCTTCAATAAAGATTATCTTTCCAACACCAGATGCAGCTATCGCGCCTCAAACCATTACGTTACCAACGCCGTGTTTGAGAATAAGAATCAAATTTTTCATTTTCATATCCGCATTTCTTCCAGCCAGCACTTCCGAATTCAGTTCAATTTCAATTCGTCAGTAAATAAAACTTTAGACCAGAAATCCATCCCCTTGCCAATATGTGCCGCTGCAAACTCAAAGCGAAGGTGACGATTTTTTTTTTTTTTGCTGAAATCAAATGCTTTTTACGTGGTGTCCAGTTGAAATATCCGCTATTATTAAGATATCTCTTAATACTTCTTGGACGAGCACTTTTTCCGGCTGCCTTGACGATAGCTGGGAGCACTAGTTCGCGGATTTAGGTTAATTTTCCTTAAATTGCAGCTTTATATATTGAAATTTTTGAATAACTGTACCTTCAGCTACATTTTCTATGCTTGCTCCGACTTTGCTTGAGTGAACTAAAGCAGCTGGATGTATGCAGACTTTTGTCATGCCACTTTATTGTTGTTTTGTTCATTTTTTTGTTGTAAGCCAAGGAAATAATTTAATTTTTATAAATATTCGAATAAATATGAATTTAAAAAAAAACAGTTACATCAAACCTTTTGGGAAATAAAAATATGCTACACACATTTAAGGAATTCACGTACGCATCCTCATTGCGTTTGTCATGTGAGCGATTTTAATATGGCATTGCTGAACTCAATCGACCCGATCTGTTATTGATGACTAAATTTTGGCATTGTTGACACCACCAACAGTAAAAAAACCATATATGTTTATTTAAAAAAAAAAAATCTTATAGTAACTAAATGTTAGTTAGAACTTTTAAAGCACAACTTCCTGCAAGATGGATATCCTTATAAAAGCGCTATAAAGGAAAATAAGATTTGTAAGGGTGCATTTACCATATGTTGGAGCTACCATAACAGCGAAGATACCGCAGGGAGTAGAAATTAGAGCCGCCTGGTTTATTGGGTTATAGAAGGTTATTCAGAAGCACTTTGCGCTACAGCAGCAATATTCTCAACTCAAAGTCCTTTTTATGCTCTGGCAATCCTTTTGGTATCCTCAACAGAACAAATTTCTTGTAACCTAACCTTTGAATTGTCCGCTCATTCGGACGACTATTTTCATAAAAATATAACGAATTTTATTTATTTTTTTGTTTTTTTTTAGTTACCGACTACTAACGCAATCTAAATAAGATTATATATAAGTTTTCCGAAGGTTAATTAAAACATTATTAGACAAAGAAAAATCAAGCTCCGGTAGAACTCAGAGAGACAGAGAAACCGCGTGCAATTGGCACGTTTCGAGCATAAATTGTTGACTTCCATTAAAAGAGTAGGAATTTCGAAGTTCTCTTCTTGGAACATTAAAGTTTATTTTTCCCAGAAAGGCAGCACAGTCAACATCTTTTTTTATACTTTAATGCTACATACAAAAGTTAAAAGGGGACAGATCTTCTACTTTCTAAAGGTTTCAGATTCAACAGAGGAAACGAGAATTATAAGATGGAAGAAAAAAGAAAAACCTTTCGAATTCTCTCAATTCTGTTGATTGAGAATTGAAGAACACCAAATAATAGTAGCTTTCCGAAGGTGAGATCGAATGAAAGAGGTGTAAAGTAATTTTAATGTGCATGGGGCCGATAACTCCGAGCTATTCTCGCGAATGAAACCAAGCATTGCATAAAATTTAGAAATGAAAAATTTAATTTGTGATGACTGAATACAAATTTCGTATCAGAAAGAAGCACGATGTATTTTATTTCATCTACAGTCTACAGGACATGACTAGAAATACTATAAGAGAGAAATAAAATGCGATTTTGAGTAAGTGGCATTAAAGCATTTTTTATTATTTTTATTTTTATTATTTTTTTTATATTTTTTATTTCAAAGATGAGATCTAGCGCACCACGAATAAAGATTTTCAATCTAAGCCAGAAAATTCAAAATTTTACCTGCAGAATTTAATAAAGAGTAAATTTTCAAATCGTCTGTGTGCAAAAGGAACTGAGCATATGAAAAGCAAGAACTAATGTCATTAACGAACCATAAAAAAAGGAACGGAATTGGAATACTGCCCTTAAAGACGCTAAATATTGCACGGATGGGTGTAGATGAGACGTCGTCAATCGAGACAACACAGCACCTATTGCTTAAAAAGGATGATCATTGGAATTTCAGCTTAAATCACCTTAAAAATCCGTAAACCTAATTTTTTGAGCCACCAAAAAGCTTACGTCACCAAGCATAAATTTACCTACATTGAAGAAAAATACAGAAATTATGAGTATACGAGTACATATTCAGCACAGCACCTCTTACAACTAATTCGCAACGTGTTACCATTTTAGTGCAAAAAAAAACAAAACAATCAAAAACAAAACTGCATCTGATATACAGTTGACGAAGATCGTAGCACTCACTTTTGGACTTAGCCGTTTGTTGTGCAATGGAAAAATAATTTTTCGGGTATAACAGCAGTACATGAAGAACCCAAAAATTCGCGTCATTCACGCAAAATATAAAAGAACCTTCACAAGCAAATTTTTGGAGGTGTCCAACCGCAGGGCTTCGCAGGCAAAAGGACTCGGCTGCATGTGGAGCACAATAAAGCATACACTTCACACATACCTTCAGAACCTTAATAGGCCGGCGAGCAAACATTCTATGTGTGTGTGTGTGTGTGTGGGGCGGTGCGTGTGGCATGCCATGGAATTTAATGCAGCGCACTATGGCACCATTAGCACCGCCAAACTGCACATGTCACACTACACTCACAGTCTTTATATGGGCGTTGCGTGGAAAACACTTGAAATTTATGAGAATACTTGGAAGCAAGAACAACACACTGCACTGGAAACAAAAAAATTGCTGCAGCAGTTCATAGCCATAAAAACAAAAGCGCTGGTGCATTGATGCATTTCAGGTGCCTGCATTTACTCTTTTATGCATCGGCATGCAGCTGTATTCGGTGCTAGTCTTTGTGCTTCACCCGCGCATGCACTCAAGTCAGCAACACCACCACTCACACACATAACCACATACATGCTGCACTCAATCAAATTTGGCCTGTGGTGCTGGCATCTCATCGTTCAGCTATGCTATGTACCGTTCGATATCATGTTTTTCATGTTTACAATTTTCTTTACTTCATTTTTTGATTCTCTCGTTCTTCATACGAGTGAGCCACTGCTACACATACACCCAAACAAACTTCACGCTCGCAACACGTATGGATTTTTTTATTCCATTTAAATGTTTTGGTGCAACGTCGGTTTGTATGCGACTGCGTTTGCGTGTGTGTATGAATAAATGCTTCCAATTTTAAGGAGAGGGCATTGTGCGCATAAATAAGTGCCGGCATATATGAAAACTTGGCTAAGGAACACCTGCTGCTGCAATGCTCCAGGGGATCGAGTCAAAGTGACCGAAGCAACTCAATGCGTTAATTACTCTTCGATACTGAGAATTAAACAAGAGAGATATTTTTTAAATATTTCATGTGTTGATAGCATTTCAGTAGTAAAAAAATGCGAAAACACCAATTTTTCGTGCTTCAAATGCACCATGACACAAGAGAGATTGCCACAATCAGATAGAAGCAATCCATAGACACTTTTAAGCCGCTCAATTATTAACCTTTTAACCAGATTCGTATTTTTTTGTACTCATTTATGCGAGAAAAAAATTACGTTTTTCCGTTTTAAAAATGTATTTTTCGAAGTGAAAAAAATTGAGATAAATGAGGCGCTGATTCCTGATTTGCTAGAAGAGGGTTTCGTGGTAAATTATGGACTAATTTGTAACCACGCTCCATATCACAAACAAAAAAGGAACAAGAAATGGAAAAAACTAAAGAACAAAAAAAAAATCAAAAAGAAAATTGTAGGACGCTCGACAATCGTAGTCTTATTGGCAAGTTCTTAGTTTATTGAATATCGAGCGAGCAATTGCTGACCTTTTAAATAATCAAAATAGTGAGGACATCGGCTCATAATATTTAACATTTAAAAATATAAACGATGCTTCCTCTTAATGACTAATGCTGAGTATTTATGCTTAAGCGGGGAAATAAACTGGACTTGGACTGATAAAAAAGTTGACTTTCTTTTTATTACATAAATTGTTAGTATAACTACTCAAGAATATGTGGTAAACATTTTAAAGCGAAATTCGCATGATTTCTCATTCTAAGAGCACTTAAGTTACCACCCGTCGGTTCGGCACCGTAGCGCGCGGTTATTTCAAACGCGTTTTTCTCGAAACCACTTTTTCAACTAATGGGCACTCTAGCTCCTTATGGACAACCAAACTATTACTAGGGAGATCCTGGGGCCTCAGCCCTAGTATGGCCCTCTGGATATACACCCAAATGGTTAGACCAATCATACTGTATGGGACACTAGTATGGTGGAGCAAATCTATCCAACAAACAGCGATAACCAAACTGGGAAAAGTACAAAGGCTTGCTTGCCTATGCATCACAGGGGCTATGAGAACTACCCCAACTGCTGGCTTGGAAGCACTCCTTAATCTCCCACAACTTCATATAGCAATCCAAGAGGAAGCAGCTATGCAAGCACTCATGCTACACATGAAAGAAAATTTCAAATTAGGCAACCTCACCGGTCACCTAAGTATCCTAAATAAAATCAAAAACACCATAAGCATGGCTCAAGTTTCAGACCACATTGACTCAACCACTCTGTTTCAAAATGGTACACTGATGGATCAAAAACACCTCATGGTGTAGGAGCAGGAGTAGTGGGGCCCAGAATCCACAAATCATACACTCTCTCCAGGGACACCACTATCTTCCAAGCGGAACTATACGCAATAATGGAAGCAGCAAACATCATACAACGTAGAAACCACAAGAGAGTAAAGATCAAAATACTTTCGGACAGCCAATCAGTTCTAAAAGCTTTAGATAGCTATAGCTACAACTCAAAAACCCTCTTAGAATGCCACAAGGCACTCAATAATCTGGCATCCAAAAACAATGTTTCATTAATTTGGGTACCGGGACATGAGGGATATGACGGCAACGAAAAGGCAGACTTTCAAGCCAAAACAGGAGCAGATGAAAACTTCATCGGACCTAGTCCTATGTTCGGATTCAACAAAAACAACCTGAAACAAGAAGTAAAATACTGGGCCAAAACTCTATTAAATCAGCATTGGAACAACGTAGAGGGTCTTAGACACTCCAAAAAGTTCTTAAGTTTCAACGCCAAAAGAGCTAACATGGCCCTCACGTTAAACAAAAAGAGCATTCGCACTCTCACAGGCGCCCTCACGGGTCACTTCACCTGCAACAAACACTTACATAAATTAGGCATAACTAACACCAGCACCTGCAGATTTTGCTGCGAAGATGAGGAGTCTATAGAACATCTCATTATCGAATGTCCGGGGTTGGCGTATAGAAGGAAAAGGTTTTTAAACAAGTTCATGCTTACAGATGAAGACCTTCAATCACTCCCTCAGAAGGAGCTGGTACAATTCATAAGCATACTTAACAGTCAATAGACAGCATAGGGTGCACAATAGATCAATATGGTCGCAGTGCTAAAGGGCCATACTTTAACCCTTTACAACCATTAACCATTAGCTGAAAAAGTTATCGACCAATTATTATGAAATTTTTTCGAAGTACTTTTTATTCAATTCGATTTGATATGAACCTAATTCTGGGATTATATTATTATTAAAAATTTTTTTTTAAGCAAAATAGATGAAAAAATATGGTATGAAAAAATTACTTTGCCTTTAAGCGCCTCAAAAACATTAAATTTTAAATATTATTTCATCACAATTAGTTTCATATTCTTAGAAGACGCTATGTTAACGAAAAAAAAAAAATTGTTGTCGATTACAGTGAAAAATTGCAACTTTAGGAATGCCCACCAGCAAGATACTCAGATGGCGATCGTCCATACACAGCACGCTCTAACGCCACTATGTCTGGTGGAAATGGCTTGAAAACATTTGAAAGTGTGCCTGAAAATATGAGTAAAATACCCTCCAACTATTAACAATTTCTGATTATTCCTTCCTTCCCTTTAAGCCATCAATGTTGACTTTCCTAAATTTTTGATACATATATTTTGATTAATTGTAGGAAAATAGCTCCTTAATTTGCCATTTGGAATAAAAAAATGCTTGGCCTTTCAGTTGTCTTAAGTCCTTGTTTCTTGTAATAAAGCAAAAGTGTAAGAATTTCGAATTATCGCAGATGCTTTCCATTTCAATTCAACCGGGCTACTCGGGTCATGTTCTTCGATTTCGATGTAACTTAAATATGTTGCTCTCTGGTCAAAATAATGAGACACGTACTTTTTTGTTCGCCCGAAAAAATTTTTTTTCAAGAGTTATCGGCAATTTTGTTTTTCGGCTCAAAATCGATTTTTTTTAATTATATAAGAAAAAAATTTTTTGAAATACTCATAACTTAGTCAAAAATGAACCGATTTTAATAATTTTGGGTTCAAAATGATCGTTATTACTTACACGAGCGATTTCATTTAGAAATAGTTGCAAAAAAGTAGTTGAAAATTTTTTATTTTGCAAAAAACAAAAAGTGCGAAACAGGGTGTTTACTCAAAAATTCATTACTCAAAAACAACGCATTTTAGCTACTAGGCATGCAGCTCAATTAAAGTTTGAGATGTTTTTTTGATTTGGAAAAAGTTATAAAAAAAAAAAAATGCCGTTTTTGAAATATTGAATTTTGAAAAAATTTAAATTTTTTTTTCTTTTTTACTAAATACAAAATTTTCAACTACTTTTTTGCAATTGTTTCTACATGAAGTCGCTTGTGTAAGTAATTACGATCATTTTGAACCCAGAATTATTAAAATCGGTTCATTTTTGTCTAAGTTATGGGCATTTCAAAAAATTTTTTTCTTATATAATTAAAAAAAATCGATTTTGAGCCGAAAAACAAAATTGCCGATAACTCTTGAAAAAAAATTTTTTCGGGCGAACAAAAAAGTACGTGTCTCATTATTTTGACCAGAGAGCAACATATTTCAGTTACATCGAAATCGAAGAACATGACCCGAGTAGCCCGGTTGAATTGAAATGGAAAGCATCCGCAACTTTATTTTTTACAATTTTCTGAATATTATCGATTTCTCCAAAATTGTCTTAAAAAAAAGTGAATGCACAAAAATTAGGTTAGATATAAAATAGCATATCAGAAACTATTAATACAATATACAGGGCCCGCCATCTATCGTTACGGATTTGAACTAGGTATTATTAGAAGAATGGTAACACTTAGCTGTCACCTGATTTGACAGAAAATTATTTTTATTCTTCCGCTGAACGAAAATGGTTGTGTATACGCTCAAAGGATCGACCACCCAATGCGTTTTCGCTTCGCTTCATGGGCTTGGGATCGACTTGTAGAAGATGAAGACTTTTACCGAAAAATCATCTTTTCGGATGAAGCTCATTTTATCTCGGGGGGTATGTTAACAAGCAAAATTGCCGCATTTGGGGCTCAGAAAACCCGCACGCATTCGAAGAAAAGCCAATGCATTCACAACGAGTCACTGTTTAGTGCGGATTTTGGTCGAGAGGCATCATTGGTCCATTTTTCTTCGAAAATGAGCGAGGAGTGGCCGTAACCGTCAATGGAGAGTGTTACCGGGCCATGTTGAACAAATTTTTGTTTCGAGAAATTGAAGAGGAGGATATTGGTGGCATTTGGTTCCAACAAGATGGCGCTACTTGCCACACAGCGAATGCTACGATCAATCTTTTGCGCACTGTCTTCGAAGATCGCATTATCAGCCGAAATTCTGATATCGTTTGGAGCTGCGATTTGACGCCGTTGGATTATTATCTTTAGGGTGCCGTCAAAGACCAGTGTTATGACAACAAACTAGCAACAATTGATGCACTGAAGACCAACATACGCGATGTCATAGCTGAAATACAGCCGTATGCGGAAATGTGTTGAAAAATTGGACCGATGGTATGGGATGGTGCATGGCTAGCCGAGGCAGCCATATGAATGAAGTTGTATTCCATCATTAATCGGAAGGATTGTACTTCAAAATAAAAAAAAAAACAGTTTGGAAAAATATTAAGTAGTTTCTTTTTTATAGCATTTTTAATTCCGTAAAGTTATATGGCGGACCCTATATATATATAGGTATAATTGGCGCGTACACCCTTTTTGGGTGTTTCGCCGAGCTCCCCCTCATATTTGTGGTGTGTGTCTTGATGTTGTTCCACAAATGGAGGGACCTACAGTTTCAAGCCGACTCCGAACGGCAGATATTTTTATGAGGAGCTTTTTAATAGCAGAAATACACTCGGAGGTTTGCCATTGCCTGCCGAGGCGCGACCGCTATTAGAAAAATGCTTTTATTAATTTTGCTTTCCCCGAGATTCGAACCAACTTTCTCTCTGTGAATTCCGAATGGTAATCACGCTCCAACCCATTCGGCTACGGCGGCCGAATTATTATTTAATACAATACTGTATTATTTAGATACACATATAAAGGGTTTTTCAATAAAAGGTAATATTTTCATATTCAAAGAAAAATGCTATTTTTTAATATAAATGGTCGGATGTTTATTTCATTATAAAGAGGAATATGCCGTTAATAGTGGAAAATAACATTAGGCAAATGACCACCACGACCACGACTACAGCCAATATCCTTTTCATAAAATTTTCCATAACCGAATTGCAAAGTGGCTCCATCTTTGAGGTCTTGAATCGACCCTGAGCTATTGGCGTAGACCTCCTCTTTCACGTGGCCCCAAAGAAAAAAGTCACAAGGTGTTAAATCACAAGATATCGTTCGCCAATTGTGATCACCTCTTCGAGAGATAACACGGTCCGGCAACTTTTCCCGTAGAAGATCAATGGTTTCGTTGCTTCTGTGGCACGTAGCGCTGCCTTGTTGAAAATAAACGTTGTCCAGATCAATAATTTCCAATTCCGGCCATAAAAAATTGTTAATCATCTCTCGATAGCGTAACCCATTCACCTGTAACACCTGTTATTGGAAAACCCTATACGTCTCTTAAAAAAAGTCCCAAATATGTATGAGTTCTTATTCCTTCTTCTTAATTGGCGCGATAACCGCTTACGCGATTTTGGCCTAGTATAACAAAGCGCGCCAGTCGTTTCTTTCTCGTGCTAACCGGCGCCAGTTGAGCACACCAAGTGAAGCCAAGTCCATCGCAGAGGAGGCCTTCCTCTTCTCCTGCTACCACCAGCTGGTACCGCATCAAATACTTTCAAAGCCGGAGCGTTTGTATCCATTTGGACGGCATTACCCAGCCAACGTAGCCGCTGGATCTTTATTCGCTGCGCTATGTCTATGTCGTCGTAAAACTCATACAGGCCATCGTTCCATCGCCGACGATATTCGCCGTTGCCAACGTGCCAAGGTCCAAAAATCTTGCGCAGAATTTTCTCTCAAACACCCCAAGCGTCGCTTCATCGGATGTTGTCATCGTCCACGCTTCTGCGCCATACGTTAGAACGGGCATGATGAGAGTCTTGTAGAGTGTTAGTTTTGTTCGTCGCGAGAGGACTTTACTACTTAATTGCCTACTTAGTCCAAAGTTGCACTTGTTGGCAAGAGAGATTATACGTTGGAAGGTTTTTTGCAATATTAATTGTACAAACTTATAAAAGGGGCGTATCTGTAAGCAAAAATGTGCAGAAAATCATAAAATTTATTTTCAAACAGCAAAATACATACGTACCATGGCTCATTCGATTGAATTTTTGCTTTTTCTGCTATAAAATATTGAAATGTTTACTATCAATCAGTAGCATTAAAAATGTATCACACATTTCCTATTATAATGAAAATTTTGGCATAATTGAACAAAAAAAATTGCTCTTTGTGCTTTTGCTCGCCGCATGAAACACTACTAAGCAAGCTGGCATAGTAAAGATGAAACAACCTATGCTCTGTGACTTCTCTATCACTTGGTTTGTTATTTTGTTGCTTACTACTTTTTCGCCCAGTCCGGCAGATTTGAAAATTATTGAAAATCTATGGGGGTGGCTTGCTCGTAAGGTTTATGGGGGTTTATGGGAATGGGCAACAATTTTTAGACAAAAATACTTGAACTCGAATCATTAACGCACGGCCTGGTCTGGAGGCTATCAGGAGAATTTGGACAAATCCATACATCAACGTATTTACGAAGTAATTTATAAATAAGGGTGTAGCTCAAGCTATTAAGTTTTAAAATTTTGTAAGAAAATATTATCAATCCTACCAGTATTATTATTTTTTTCTTATTTGTTTAGCGCCTCTGTTCAAGTGAACTAATAAATCAAGCACAGTATTAGAGCTGCTGAAGTTTGACTGCTGCGAAATGCAGTTAGGTTGAATAATATTATATTTTGTTGGAAGTTTATTTTCGAGCAAAATACAGTATTCACTTGAATTATCAGATAACCTTGGATTAATCCATCCTGGATGGATGGATGGTTTAATAACCGGTTTCTTCCATAAAAATTATTGCCTCTAATGTGAAATGGCCGCCGTAGCCGCATAGGTTGGCGCGTGAAAGAATCGAATCTCGGTGAAAAAAAATCTGCTGCTGGAAGTCTGCGTAAAACTGTAGGTCCCTCGATTTGTGGAAGACGCACACCACAAATAGGAAGAGGAGCCGAGCCAAAAACTTAATAAAAGTATACGTGAGCTATTACGCCGTCTATAATCCAAGTTTGAGTAAGAAGTGGATACAATAAATTTAATGTGACATCACACTTAAATATTTTTTATTTTTATTTTATTTTATTGAATCACACTTAGATCTCCGAATTCATGAACAGATTGAATTAAACTAAGAGTAAGATTTAAAATCCTAAATATCAAAAGCTACAGAGCGAGGCGGGCTGGTTTTTAAATAGCGGATATTTTTTTAAGAGGCTGAAAACTTAAATCGAGTTTTTTTTATTATAATTCGGTAGATCATTTCATGGCAAAATAATATCCGGCATGTATCCGCTGCGTCTACAAGTCACATTGTCCATTCGAATAGTTTCATTTTTGACTACTTTTCCAATAAATCTAGCCGTATGGCGTCAGTGGTGGCAATAAATGATTGTTAAGATCGCTGCATAGTAAGTTGCGCCATTTTCTTCGAATGTCGGCGATGCTAAACTGATTATTTTTTGGAAACAAAAATTCAGTCAGGATGGCTCGATAGCGCTCGCCATTCTCCCTAACGTCTACTCCGTCCGCATTTCGAAAGAAATAAGGACCAATGATGCAGCCAGTGCTCAATTATCTTCGTGAATAGGTTAATTTCTTTTCAAAGTTAAACGGTTAACGATGACTTACCAAATCTTATATATATATATAATTGGCGCGAACACTTCTGTTAGGTGTTTGGCCGAGCTCCTCCTCCTATTTGTGGTGTGCGTCTTGATGTTGTTCCACAAATGGAGGGACCTACAGTTTCAAGCCGACTCCGAACGGCAGATATTTTTATGAGGAGCTTTTTCATGGCAGAAATACACTCGGAGGTTCGCCATTGCCTGCCGAGGGGCGACCGCTATTAGAAACATGTTTTTATTAATTTTTGCTGATGAATTGGTAAAATTTTCTATCTTAATTTACATTTTTTTTTAATTTTGAGTGATTTTAAAAACCATATATTCCTATTTTGAACACTCGACATTGCGTTTTGCGAGATATTCGTTAAAATAAAATTTTGATGTGATTATTAGAGAATTATTTTCTTTTGGATTTGTTAGGTAGTTTGCAAATCCTCAGCCGGTTTCGTATGTGGCGAGCGAGGATCACTCAAATGTATCTACTGATCTGAAATTTCTTCCATATTGCTGACGCAACTGTCTACTGCCCATAAAATAACTTGAAGACTTTAAGAAGTATAAAAAAATTTAAAAAAATACCCAAAAGTCTACTCAAAACCTTGAGAATTGCTAACATAAACACCATCTTCAATACGAATTTTATTTTTAAAGCGTAATCGTACATAAATTTATAGATGAAAACTATAAAATTTTGATGGCAATCACTGCTCACAAAACTAGTGAAGTCTTTAACAATTTTAGTCTCGTTCTTTCATCGCCTACCTCGTATATTCATCATATTTGCAGTTTTGCTGACATAGACAACATTTTAGTTTATTTCCAATTATTCAATAGAGAAAAAATTTTCTACCACAGTAGCTTTGCTCAAAATTTATGTTGCCATTTTGTATGAGGAACTCTTTGCCATTGACCAAGCTCTGAGCAGCAAGCGGTGAAGCGGCGCATGCACTCGTATAAAAATTAAAGACCTAAAATAATATTCATACGGCTAAGGCCATACCATCACTGCCGCTCAGATATCAAATTCTTTCTATTTTTCAATTAAAAACTGAGTAAATTGGATATTCAATGATTGCCGCTCAAAAAATGTTGCCCAGTAATGGCCACATGCCGCTTTGGTACATTGCTCAGCCGCTTAGCCATAGCCCTCCAGTTCGTGGCAAAATCACCATTTCGAACTGTACGAATATGACATACGAAAAAGTGAAGCTCTGAATCCTGCGCCTTACCATAGATTGTTTTTTCCGGCACTGCGCGCTTTTAATTGTATGGTGTAAAACAATATTGAAAATTTGTTTTCCCCGCTGCACTCGCGTAATCGGCAGTGTTATTGTTAAAACATTCAGGAGTGATGGCATTGTTCGCATGCAGAGACAATACAGTAGACAAGAAAACGCCGTCAATGCTCCAACAGATGGATTGTATGATTTTCAATCGTCTGACACGTTGTGCGGAACTTTTAAGAATCAATCAAAAAGGGCGTATTTCGTTATTACTCGGCTTTTGTTCTGCATTGACATAAGAATGAAAGTCAACTACACTGTATGCCAGCTAAGTCGAACCTCGTTATGTTATAGTCTCCAGGTAGATTTTAAATTACTGGTGTCACATAAATATGCCAGAGTACTTATTAGGAAACTGCGAAACTATAATACTTTGAAATATGTATTTAATGATATCTGCATACATATTTTATGTGTGGTTTACAGCTTGAACTTGACTTTGAAAGGGAATCACATCGAAAGAGCGTCACTAAAAATCTACTGCAGCGATTTTGACGTTTTTTGCATCGTTGGAAATCCTATGGGTCGTACATGATTTGCGTGTAGCACTCCTTTGCAGAGAATATTTTTAAGAAAAATCTATTCTAAAAATATTTTTTTGACAGGGTTGCCACCTAATTTTATTGCTAAAATAGCAATTTATCACACATTTCAGTTGAATATAGTTAGATAGAGATATGAAATGAAAGGTGTCTAAAGTTTATAATAGTTTTAGTTAGTGCTGCCACCTATTTTTTCGATATTAAGAAATTGTTTAAGAAAATATATTAGTTTAAAAAAATTATAAGCATATACGTAGAGATAAATATAACTTATTTCCAATAATATTTTTAAATGACGTTGCCATCTAATTTTAAATAAACATTTATTTTATAAAACCAAAATTTAATTAGAGATTAGAATATGGTATCAGGTAAAATGAGTTCAAAAGGTAAGGCATTATTAAAAAATATATATGTATGGCGTTGCCACCTAACAAATTAATTAATTACGAGGATATGTAATTGTTTCCTTGTTTTTGATGCTGCTAATTTAGTACTTTATTTCTGTTAAGTATAGAATGAGACATATATAAAAATATTTATTTGAAAGCGGCTTAAATAAAATAACAGCTTTAGCTGGTGTTGCCACCGAAGTTTTGGAAGTCAAAGAGTTCGTTACGAAAATATATAATATTATTTTAAAAAGTCGATTATATAGTACATATGTAGATGTAAAAGATATATATTTATTCCAAAATATTTTTATAGGGCGTTGCCACCTAATTAAAAAAAATAATTAATAGCAAAATTCAATCACAAGGTATTAAACAGAATGAGTTCACAAGAAGAGATAAATCATTATTACAAAATACATGTCTATGGTATTGCCACCTAACAAATTAATTAATTATTCGGAAATTTTTTTTTCTAATAAGTCAGTACGTTATTTTTAAACTACATAATGACACACATACAAATATATGTTTTTCCAAAAATATGCAAGGCGTTTAAAATAAAATAATGTTTTTTTTGGTGTTGCCACCAAGTTTTTGGAAATAAAGAAATTAATTACGAATATATAATAGGTTAAGAAAAAATTATAAACATATACGTATATACAAGTAAATGTAATTTAATTACAATAATATTTTTAAATGTTGTCATCGTTGGGATACTAACTACATCAATCGACAATGCAGGAAAGGGAGGAATGCTAATGGCAACCGATTTCAATGGAACATCTCGAACACCTAGATTTTGCTGATGGCATCGTTCTTTTCTCTCAACGCAAATAGGAAATGCAAAGCAAGTTGAATGATCTCGTAAAGCACTCTAGTGCCGCTGGACTTAAAATCAATGCAAAGAAAACCAAAGATTTGACAGTACACGCGAACGATGCATTCTACAATATCGGAGAGCGAAATATTGAAAATGTAAACGTTTTTCAATACCTTTGGAAGCCAATTCACTGCGGAAAGCGGATGCAAAAAAACAACAGATGCATTTGAAAATCTTCGACCTGTGTGGCAGTCCAAGCAAATGTACATTAAAATAAAAATTAGGATTTTCAACTCCAATGTTAAATCAGCTCTGATCTATACCTGTGAAACGTGGTGACTGTCTGCGGAAATTGTATAGAAGCTCCAAGTGTTCATGAATCGCTGTTTCAGACGCATTTAACGTATCTGGTGGCCAGACAACTGGATATCTAACACCGAATTGCATCGTCTATGCCATCGAAAGTCAATTGCAACTGAAATAAGAGAACGTAAGTGGAGATGGCTTGACCATATCCTACGAAAAGGTGGCACTGAATTCAACAGACAAGCGCTGGACTAGAATCCCCAAGGAGAGTGCAGAAGAGGCAGACCTAGGGGCTCTTGGCGACGCTGCATCGAAGAGGAATATAAAGTCGTGGTCAAAACAATGACCTGGCAGCAAGTGAAAAATATATCCGGGAATCGCACAAAATGGAAACAATTTTACTTTGGCCCTATGCTCCGCAATGGAGGCAAAGGAATGATGATGATGGATTATTCGCAACACGTCAGCTGTTGAAAAAAAAAAGAAATCAATATTTATGAAGAAAAGAATTTATAGAAACTGGCCGTAAAATTAGTGTGCGACGCCTTGGAAAGCCTAAATAAAATGTTGCTGTTACAATTTTATTTTTATTTTAATTTTTTTTGTCCATGTTGTGCTGCCCGATAGTTTGCAAGACGAGTTGAATGTTTTTTCAGCAATAATTCTTTTTAGATAATATCAACGGTAAAAAGAGAATTATAAATGGGCCGCGTTTTCCACATATTCCCATATAAATGCACGTAAATCTATACCGTTTTGGCCAGACCTGGGGGCCCAACCGAATGTTTTAAAGAAAATGTTTGCCAGGGAGGCGCAACACTTTACATTCAAAACACATCAGTTCGAGATTTGTTGCATCACGCTTGAAATTCCAGTTATCGAGAGTTCACTGTACTATTGTGGAAACCAGACATAAAGATTACATGAGCATATACAGGGTGAACGATATGAAGTGTTACCAACTTCACACTGCTTGTATCTGTAAAACAGCTCATGACATCAACGTCAAAATTGTTCTAATGACAGTTCAATATATTGTTTATAAGCCATCAAAAGCATTTGCGTCTCAGTTTTGTTGAATTTTTTTTTCTGTGATGGAATTCAAACGTAATAGTGTGATTGCGTTATATTTGGCTGGAAAATCACAACCAGCCATTGTTCGTGAGCTCAGTCACCTCAAAGTGAATAAAATGTTTGTGTATCGCACTGTAAAACGTTACAATGATACTGGTAGCATTGCAAAACGCTATGGAGGTGGACCAAAAAAAACGCAACAACGCCAGAAATGGTTCGGAAAGTGAAGGCTCGACCTGAACGAAATCCACGTCGAAGTGGAAGAAAAATGGCCAACGAACTGAAAATATCACAACACAGCATTCAACGCATATTGAAAATTGAAGTAAAGGCTTACAAGCTCCAAAAAGCACATGATCTTTCATCCCAGCAAAAAAAAGTTCGGTGCGTAAGAGCAAAGGAGTTGTTGCGCTTGCACGAACGTGGCGAATTTCCTAACATTGTGTTTTCTGAAGAAAAAAATTTCCCAATTGAGCAGTTCATAAACACTCAAAACGATCTTGTTTACTTGACCGAACGCTCATACTAGAATTTGAGCCTACGTATGGCCACTCGAAGCAATTTCCCATCGCAAGTAATGGTTTGAGCCGCAGTGACCACTGATGGACGCTTTCCAATCGTTTTTATCGAGCCTGGTGTCAAAGTGAATGCGACTTATTATCGGGAAAATGTTTTAAATAGAAGCTGCTTTGGAGCCGTGAACACGCAAACATTTCGGTCGTAGACCATGGACGTTCCAACAGGACTCGGCACCGCCTCATAAAGCTCGTGTGAACCAAGAATGGTTAAAAAATCATGTCCCACACTTCATTTCGTCCATACAATGGCTTTCGAAATTGCCAGCCGCAAATCCGATGGACTATTCCATCTGATCCATTTTGGAGAGCAAGGTAAGGACTAAAAAATATGCCAGTATGGATGCGCTGAAAAAAGCGATTATACGAGAATGGGCCAAAATACCTCAAGATCACATTCGTGCAGCATGCAACTCATTTCTTGACCATTTGAAGGCTATAGTCAAGGCAAAAAGTGGTCATAGCGAGCTAAAGTGAATATATGTTAAAATTGGAATCATTTTTGAACAATTTTGTCTTTGAAATCAATAAAAACTAATTTCACACAAAAAAGTTGTGGTGGTTTCATATCGTTCACCCTGTATGCCTCGAGCGTTTGTAGCCAACATAATGAACATATTACGGTTGCAATATTTTCAAACAATTTGATTCCTTTGGAGGAGTATCCAATAATGAGAAAAATTTTACAATTTTGCGGCATATGATACTGGAAATAGTCTACGTATATGCCCCTAAACCAATACACACGTACACAGGGCATCCTTTATCAATTACTTGCACTTCCAGATATACAATTTTATGCGCCAATGAATAAATTCAACATTGAAACTCAAAATGCATAGTGCCTGCAAATTATGTGTAGTTAAGGAAAAGCCACACCACATGGCAAATTAACTTCGTCTTGCAGGCTGGAAAGTTTTCACTTTGAGTCAACATAATGATGCACACATGAGTTGCTGCAGCACTGTTGCATAGTAAGTTGGCGCAAAATTTACTGCTTTGTTCAAGTTCCAATGACTGATTTGCACTAAGCAAGACAAGTTTAAACTCGCATTTAGCAACAAATTTTGCTGTGTATATTAGATCTGAAAGTGTATGCGTAGTATACATTTCAGATCTAATATACACAGCAAAATTTGTTGCGCATGAAAACTTTGTAACCAGCTGTGCTGTCTACCTCTGCAATTCTACTGGACTGCAGGAAATTCCTATGTGGTTTAGTTAAAGTTTACGTCAAAGATATCCCGGGAGCGAAATGTTGTTTGTTGCAGGAAATAGCCAATGTGCATAAAAGCTCATAAGAGCTGCAACAGATATTTACAAGTGTATGCGAATGGGAGTTTATGTATGGTATACGAGTGTTGTAGGATTAGTTTGCCTGCAGTTAAATGTAATATATCATAATTTTTAAAAATTTGAAAATTGAAAATAAATTATTAATAATTGACCACCATTCTTAATTGGATACACTTTACAATAAAACCCAATGAGAATATCAAGTTTATGTCTACTGAAAGTGATGAAGGAGGTCAATATATGTCGTACATTATGAGGGGGATTACGGTTTACCTCTGACAGAAGTCGCTAAACGCAAAATGACTAGCGCAACTCGCGTAACCTCACTAGTTCCAAAACAGAATTTATTTCAGCATTTGGTTCAGCTTTCCTCTGTAAGTGTAATGAAGGCTATAAATAAAACGCATGCGAGAATTTTATGTGCATAAAAGTAAAACACTTTATGGAGCATAAGCAGTGTTAACTCTTAAAAGAAATGTATGGAAAAGTGTGGTTATATGAGCAGTTACACTCGCCATTCTTTTTATGTGTTGAAACTAATGGCTGCATATTTGGGGCGTAAATCGAAGAATGCTGTCATCCGATGTTTAACATCGCATTAAATTCACACAGAGCCATGCGTGCATAAATAAAGGTGCACACATTTACATTTACATCTTTGTAGTATATTTACTTTAAAGTGATTTAGCGATTTTTTACGATCGATTATGAAGCTAAGCAAAGTCAAAAATGAAACCCTTGAGTGGTTGCTAACAAAATCGGCACCCTTTTAAAGTGTAAAAGTAAAAGCGTAGATTATTGAGCAAGGGGAACAAAAAAATATATCGAAACTTGTTTTAACTTGAGCTTTATCAGCACAAACAGGCGTTGAAGTTTTGTCATTTGTTCCGCTGTCGTTGCTGGAAAGTCGTCTGAAAGTTGGCACTTATTGCTTTTGGCTTCTTTATTTTTTTTTTTGTTCTGTCGGATCGCCTTCAAGTACTGCAGCGCAATTCAATTTTACTGCGTTCAGTTATGTTTCTAATACAAACACATTTGTCGACAGCTCAAAGCGGGAATACGAAATATTTGCATGTACTATATACTTACATACTTAAATAAGCGCATACTTATTAGGGTGGTTCAGAAAAAGTCGAAGTACTGAACTTTTTTTTGGCTATTACCGCATTTGCGCAAGTCAAAAAAATACAAATTATAAATCTTTATAAAGGGTGTTTTTTTTAGAGGTTAGGTTTTCAAGATGAAATAAAACGTATATAATTTAATGTTATGGCCAAGAATTTAGCTTTATTATAAAGATAAGGGTTTGCCATTATGTTTTAAAAATGATTTCGGGCAAGTGGCCGCCGCGGCTGGCTCGAATAAATTCCAGCCGAGAGGTCCAATTTTCGACCACTTTTTGCAGCAATTGGGGCCGTATGTCAGCAATAACGCGCCGAATATTCTCTTCCAAGACGTCAATCGTCTCGGGCTTATCTGCGTAGACAAGCGACTTCACATAGCCCCACAAGAAATAGTCCAGCGGTGTTATATCGCACGATCTTGGAGGCCACGCCACAGGTCCACGGCACGAGATAATGCGCTCACCAAAAGTTTCCTTCAATAAATCGATTGTTGCGTTGGCTGTATGGCATGTAGCGCCGTCTTGTTGGAACCAAAGGTCGTCCACATCAACATCGTCCAATTAAGGCACGAAAAAGTCATTAATCATGGCTCTATAGCGCTCTCCATTGACTGTAACATTATGGCCGGCTTCATTTTTAAATAAATATGGACCAATGATTCCCTCTGCCCATAGAGCACACCAAACAGTGACTTTTTGAGGATGTAACGGCGTCTCGGCAATGGCTTGTGGATTATCTTCACTCCAAATGCGACAATTTTGCTTATTGACATACCCATTAAACCAAAAGTGAGCTTCATCGCTGAACAAAATTTTCTTCGATGCGTCGCGCGAACCGAACCATTATTTTCGTAATAAATTTGCACGATTTGCAAACGTTGTTCAGGTGTAAGTCTATTCATTATGAAATGGCAAACCAAACTGAGCATAAATCAAGTGACAGCTGTCAAAAAACCATCTACGAAAAAAGTAGTGCCAACTTGAAAACCTAACCTCTAAAAAAACACCTTTTAGTTGTTGAAATATAAGCTAAAATA
>JAYXIM010042576.1:0-28898 GCA_037575425.1 Anastrepha fraterculus
TAGATGGGTATGTATGTGTGTGTGTAAATATGCTGCATACACATGGGCGTCTATTTCCATTTCTCTAAAATTGGGGTAATGATTAATAAAGCAGCAGCATGATTTACAACTCATTTGGCCTGCTTTAATATGACTGAAAACTATTTTAGAGTCAAATAGTAATGGATTAAACATAGGAATAAATTTAACTGAATTAGTTTTTTTTAAGATTTACTAGTGCTTATGTCTTCATTTACATATGTATACGTCAGAGAGCAGCTCAACGTAGGCTTTGTGAATTCACTGCTGTGCACTCAGTGCAAGCGTGACTCGTAGCTGTGAATCGTATGCCAATCCTCTCACTAATAGTAAGCTGTTATGCACTCATTTGCTTTCAAGTACTTCATCCTTTTGCTCTTTTTAAGTGAAATTATTTCATTGCAAAACTGGTGTATGTCAAAGGAACCGCGTATTCGCATGATTCAATAATAAAAGATTATGCATTCAGTGACAACTGAAATTTGACACTGCTTAATCTATTATTGCATTTGGGAAGTAGAGAAAAAGGGGAAGAATGGGATTTTTTCTGTGGAAGCGAGAAAGCTGCTTGAATGCAGAACCATTTATTATTGAATCGCCATGAATGCGAATGATATTGACTGGAAACACCTTACAGAAAAAATAAAAGCACGCAGCTTCCAAAATGTATACTGAACGTATAAGTTTTGAATTGTTGGTAAATGGGACTACTTACATTTGCCGCGAGAAATGCGTATTAAGTAAGCTCCTTTCGTCCTTGACTATCTACCCTTTTACTCTCCAGAGCTTTAAATACAAGGGTCTTTTTAGCCTGAGTATTTTAGGAGTTACCAAACCTCTTGGTGTTTCTTGGCACGATTTTTTCAAAATTTCATTTCAAGTTGTTCTTAATAGTGATGAACCAAGCATTGCCCAGAGCGATCTTTTTTATCGCATAAAAAAACAATATTTTGAAACGCAACTCTAAACTTAGCACAAAAAAACGGGACGCAGTGTAGTTTGCAACACTTTTGGGTATGTCAAAGTTGACACTGCCCCGCATTTACTCTGGAGTTCACATATATATTAGAAATCAAGTAAAACTTGAGCCGACTTGAATGCAATATCGTAGAAAAAAATTATAGAAGCGAAGAAACTATACCTAACCATTCAAGTAGATTAGGGTGCCAAGAAAGAAGCCGTGGAAATAGCCACTAAATGGATTTTAAAAAATGGTCGTACAAATTAAATGATAGGCGATAATTCTTCTGGCGCGAGAACTGTTTACGCGATTTTGGCCCAGTTGAACGTTTCTTTCTCCTGCTAACCGGCCCCAGTTGGACACATCGAGTGAAGCCAAGTCCTTTTCCACCTGATCTTTTCAATGCAGAGGAGGACTTCCTTCTTCCATACTACCACCAGCTGGTACCGCCTTGAATACTTTCAGAGCCGGAATCTTTGTATTCATTCGGAGGACATGACCCAGCCAACGAAGCCGCTGGATCTTGTCGTGTCATAGTTCATAAGTTCATACAGCTCAGTATTCCATCGCTTATGGTTATTTTTTTCGCCATCACCAACGCGCAAGTTTCCAAACATCTGCCGCAGAATCTTTCCCTCAAACACTCCAAGGGACGCCTCATAGGTGTTACAGGAGACGAAAAACCTGTAAGATTTTTTACTTTCTAACGGTGTTCGCAACTTCATCAAACATATTTGTAATTATAGGCCTAGTTTTCAAGTGGTCCATAAAAAATATCAAAGATGTCATCCACTCATTATTCAAATCAATCACTTAAAAATGTGATTCATTCATTCACTTGACTTTTTCACTTAAATGCTAACGCATTTTATGTGTACAGAGCCACTGAGTGGTTGGTCTGCTAGAATGTTATGTTTACAGAGCCACTGAGTGGATGGACTGTTAGATAGGAGAAGAATACGAGTGACTTAATAAGCGCTTTAATTCCATTCGCTCTACTCTCTGGTATGCACATATACATGTATGTATGTACCTATATCTATGAAATATTCAATGATTCAGAATTTGCATTTAATCCTATACGTGATCCAACACAATTTAGTGGTAATTAAAAATGAAGACTTTGTCTTAGAATGCATCCTGCATTGATCAAAGAGATTTCTATGTTAACAAAGTAAATGCACGTCACGATCAGCGCCCTTCTAATTGCTTTCGCTCCCACCGCCTTTGTACAAAGTGTTTCGCAGTCGCGTTGGCATTTATTGACGAATAAATCACACGTACCGTTGCAGCGATTTCGATGTAATTGGCAAGCTCTTAGTTTGCTTCTATCCAACGCGTTCGAATGGTGGTCCGTGCTCTTACCGACCGCTGCAGCGCATACGACAATTTTAATATTTTATTTGTTGAATTTTAATATACCAAATTCAAAGAGATAACGATTTAAATAATTCCACAAAACGACAATTTTTAATTCCTATTCTTCTAGGAACTTTAGCGAATTTTCTCGAAAAAGTGCTGTGTTTTCAAAGAAAATAAAATATTTTTCACAGGATTGTGTGTGATTTCATTACATAACACCATTGCCATCAACTCTTGTGTGCAACTTTTGGAAAACTCCTTCATGCTGGTGAAAAACCTATCGTGGAAATAATTGTTTCGTAAATTTTCGTATGAATTGACCTTGACCCAAAATGCTAAATGCAGAAGTACAGCTTTGCCAAATACATAACATATTGAGTGGGGTCGTTTCGACTCGTTGCGGTGCTATAACAAAATAAACTATGAAATAGCGAATAAGCTTTACGCATTCAGCAACTAGTCTTCGTCAATAGTGAAGAAATCATAATTAAAGCCACAAAAAGCGTTCACCTTAAATGACTATTATTTGAGAAAACAGTTGGTGACGATGCGTTCGCTCGACCTCAGAAATTGCAAAAATTATTGTATGAACAGATGCTGTAAAAAAATTTGCTAGTTTACGCCTTTCCAGGGACCAGCTACCTTCCATAAATCGTATAATCTGTGTTAAAATAATTAAACAAATTTAAATAGCATTCAAAATTTTATTGAAAGTTGAATGTGGACCGAAATCAGTGACTACTTCCCAGGCAGTATTTAATTTAAATTAGTTTGAAAGTTTCCCATTTTTCTATAGTTCTAAATACGACGATATCCGATGCAAATTAGAGAACTAAATTTAGGAATAAAAAATAAAAAAACATTTAAATAATTGGCACTTCTCTTAGGTGTTTGGCCGAGCTCCTTCTCCTATTTATGGCGTGCGTCTTTATGCTGTTCCACAAACGGGAAATAAAGGGCTAAAAAATTAGGTGTAAAGAAGTGAAAAAATATAATCTTATTTATTGGATTGTTTGCCTTTTTTTTTAATTAACAAGCGGGTGCTTCCAGTCAGAGTTATAAGACTCTAAATTCATTAAAATAGCCATAAATTAGCTCAGGTTTTTTCTTTAGAATTTTTTTTTTTTGTTTTGCTAGCAAAAGACTGATTTTAGCGTGAAATGTCACCTTGACAACGAGCACAAACTTGAAATTGTTTGATCGATACTTGACAAGATATCGATCTCTACAGCCATCTACCGCGAAAATAATGGATTACTTTTTCCCTAAGCTAATATATATTGTACGATTTGTTGTTGTGTTGCCACGCTAATTTGCCAGTGTCATGGTGTCAGGTCGTAGGCATTTAATAGCCTTAATATGCATTCATGCGCCATAAATTAAAAAAAAAACCAACTAACAGAACTTAGCCAATATTTATAATTTTTGTTCTTTTTTCGCATTTTTTGTTCTTGCTGTTACTTGCCGCCGGATGATTTTTTCGCTTTGTTCGCTGTTGTGCGTTTACTAACCGACTAACATTGCCGCTTCGCCTTTGAAAAAATAACACCCCCAGGGAGCACAACTTCACGAATGGACCGATGCAAATAAAGAGGACAATACTGACTTACCACTGCCACCGCCTCCCTCGCCCACCTTGCTGCAACAGCTAGAAATCGATAGCCAATGCCGTGGCAATATTGACGATAACACAACCGACACGAAGCAACAATTACAACACACACGCACAAATAGCAGCAGCCTCTCAACGCTTTCGAATACTTCCAATAGCCCGTCCATGTCATCGGAAGCACATTCAATTCACAATCTAGCCATTGTAGAGGGTATAGAGGGAACGCCACCAACGTCAATGGCAGGATCCGCCGTTGCAGTGGATGAAAAGTCCAGTGGTTACGCTTCTACTACGTCGTTGCATTCTCGTCAAACCTCATCGTCGTCTTCTTCAGTGTGTGGCATTAGCAGAGACGCGGATATTAGTTCACTGTCGTCACCACCACCGCCCCCACCGCTACCGCCGTCTCTACCAATACAGATGATTCAACAGCCGCATCGGCAACAAAATGAAAATGACATGAATTCACAAAATCAGTATGGCAATGGCGGTGGTTTAGCGGGAAGTGGTGTTGGTAGCAAAAATTCACCGTCAGGTGGAGTTTACAGCAAATTTTTGAAGGAGTATTCCAACAAGTTGCTAACACACAGCAATAACAATAAAACACAAACAAATCCGCTATTTCTTGACAATTCCCCAAACAACAGTTCCAATAGTAAAAACTCAAACAAAACTATCGTTACAAATAACAGTCAGAATCGCTTAAATGACACCGCCCCACCATACCAACCAACAACACAGATATCAGCGGTCGCTCATCCACAATCAATTCAAAACTTAGACTCAACAAGCACAACCACAGCCGCAGTCGCAGTCACATCCTCAGCCACAGCCACAGCAACAGCAAAGTCAAAAACCACACACCCTTCGGTTGTTGCTGCCATAGCAACGACGCCCCCTAATTTATTAAATTTTAATCCATGCCAGCAGGTTGCCAAAGCAGCAACAGCACCGGCGGCATCCCCACCAGCAGTTTCCCTACCGCCACCAACAACAACAGCAATTAGTGCAATAATCAATAACGCGACCTCTTTAGACACTGCTAAGAGTAACAGCAGCAGCAACAGCAAGAGTAGTAATCGCTGTGAAAGTGGACAGTTAAGTGAGTCGGAAAATACCCACGACACAGCCAAAGAGATCACATCAGCAATGTTGGCAAATCAATCATCGGCACTTGATGACTCGCTGAACGACCAGCCATTCGGTGAATACGTTACCTTAACGGGCAGCGTCATCCGTAGTGTCGTTCCGCCTGGTAAGGGTGTAAACATCAACTATAAGGTAAGTGAGCGCATCGACTCAGAAACGACCTAAGGCTTTGTCTAAGCTGTAACTTGTTTGGAGCTCGTTTAGTTGTTGTTATAATTAACTGCCTTCTAATTCAAAAATAGTTCTGTGTGGATTTAGACATTTGACTGCTATGGAATAACATTAGCGAATATATAATTTTAATATGTAAACGTCTTTGCTTGTAGGTCAATCAGGGATACGCTAGACCCTTCGGAGCTGCTTCTGGCCCACCAGCCGCTGCCCCAAAGTCGCCGGTTTCGTACGCGCCACAGAGGCCTGCGGTTAACCCGTACGCCACATTGCCGCGCACCAATATTGGCCAACAAGGTAAGGATGTTAAACATCTTCAATATTACAACGACGACGACGACGATGACGATTACTGTTCAAGTGGTATGGAATGGATCTAGTTTGTTTAGAGCCTTCACTAGACGAAACAATTCGAGCAAATTCTTATCATTTTGAGCTTAAATATTTTTTATAACGCAGTAACTAATGTACGACTTAGCGTATTTGTAGCGTGTAAATGTGATCTCATTTCTTGCTCGGAAATTCAGGAAAATTGTACGAATACAATAAGTGTTTAATTGAAAATAGATGCTTACATATATTTGTTAGGAAAATTCGTTATGATTGAATTTTTATTTTTGCGTTATTTATTACATTTGTATTTCTGTTCACAATAACAGCAGCGCGATTTAATGAAATTTGTAAAAGGCGAGGCTAGAAGCAACGAAAGATTTGTAATTCCTAAAACACTCAGGCCCATTGCATTCGAAGCTCTGGAAAGTAAAAGGGTTGATAGTCAAGAAGGAAGGGAGAAAAGTGACAGAGGGAAAGAGATAGGATAGGGTAGAGACAGAGACAGCTACAGAGATAGATAGTCCTGTGAGATTATCCAGATTCCTTGGCAAATCTAAAAATAGAGACAGAGACAGCTACAGAGATAGATAGTCCTGTGAGATTATCCAGATTCTTTGGGAAATCTAAAAGTATGCTCCTGTTTGAGAGAACGAATATTAATCATTCTCATGACATCGGAACCCAAAATTCGAAAATAATCAGTGCTGTCTGGCTTCTCTATGCAAGACAAGAAAATCGGGTCCTCAGTGGTTCCAATGGTGGTCATATGCTGACCCCATTGGCTGTGTCCTGTAATAATACCGACCATCAACCGAATGTCTTTTCTTCCAAGTTTTAGAAGGAAGTACGACAGTTTTCTGTTTGGGTTTGTTACAAAGCACTGACTCGTTGATCCACTTCATGATTCCTGCAGAACTGATTCTGCATATTCAATATAACTTAAAGTTTCAACTTTGTAGAAAATTTAAAAATATTCAACAAACTTACATCAAAATTTCAAACTTTTTAGTGAGAGTTCTTGGAAAAAATTTGGGTATACATTTTTGTAGCACATTGAATTTCGTTTTTGTTAGTCAATATTTTGTCAGTTTAAAGTGGCTCCAAATTCAAGTGGATTTTTAATACTTTTTTTGTTGTCCGTGTTATGAATTTTCCTGAAAGTAAGGAATTCTTGTACTTTTTTTGGTTGGAAGTAGAAGAAAAAGAATTATTGGATGACGACCAACAGTGGCAATTACATTCGTATTTATTAACCACTTCAAGCTACTGATGAATGTCATCAGGGGTGCGACATTTGAGCCCGCAATATCCGCAAGTGTAGCGAAAAAGTGCGGCCCAGATGTGTAAGCCTTTGCCCGGCGAGAACAAGGTAGCTGAGAAAAAGGTGCTGAGATAATTCCACCTCGTCCTCCAGACAGCTTCTTTAAAAAGGACTCAAAGCAATCCCAAGTCTCACCGCATGAACACCAAACGGGCAATATCCGGTAAGGATACCCAAAAAATTTGAGAGCTGCAGCTTTGTTAGCCTTAGAAGTTTCGTCGAGCGCCCCCGATCTACCCATGACCAGAAGGATATCGCCACTTTGCACGTTTGCGTACTAGCCCAGCACTCGCTGAGTTGACGCAAAGCCCATCTTCCCAGGAGTACACCACAGGGGCTCAAGGAAACCCCTCGATGAAACGATCTCCAGGGATCCCTGCCTAGCCAGCTTATCAGCCCAGCTGTTTCTCTCTGTGGCGCTGTGTTTGGGAACCCAAATGAACCTAATAACGAAGTATTTTGCTGCAGTCGAGAGAGATATCAGGCATTCCCAACCTAATTTCGAAAGCTATGCGCATCAACCGCGTACTCTAAATTGTTCTAAAGATTCTGCTTAAAAAGTTGGAAAGTTTTATGTAAATGTGTTACAAGTTGTGTACAAAGTTTGAAACTTTAAGTTATATGGTTTTTGTTGTAGTTTAAACTATATTTTTATAAAAAAACTTAATAAATATTCGAAGCTTTGCAAAATGTCGCGCTGCTGTTATTGTGAACAAGGGCGTATATGAGTCACATTTGAAAAAACAGAAATATTTAGATTTTTTTTTAAACATTTCTGGTACACTTCTGAGATCCACTGTGGCATTAAAGCGCCAAATAAAATTTTATTTAAATTAAATCAAATGCTTTAACCTCTTGCTTTCGCAAAATTCACGACTTATGCATTGGCCAACAAAATTTACTGACACTGCACCTGAACATTTAAAAATAGTCACTCATTAACAAACACATTAAATACCAAATTTCTATACGGCAAAGCTTCAAAATTCGATTGCGTATAATAGTTTAAAAATACAGCATTTCGTATTGCTGGAAACAATGTTCACGGAGCTTACGTTAATATCTGAAAGAAACATTTTCTAAACTCTTTAACTTTGCTTTGAGTGCTGTTAATATCCAACTGAAATATTTTACCTTCTGTTAATCCCGATCGAAACCATCGCCACCGCCACCACCACCACCTCGTCAAAGCCAAAGCCAAAGCCAAAAGCAAAAACGTTTAGTATGTCTCTAAAATGGCGGGCATGCACATACCATATATTCACACATACATACATATAATTCTATGAATTTACATGTGTATATGTTACTAGGTGGACGCATAAACACATACAACAATTACAGCAACAATTACCCAACACAATTTAGAAAGCCAATATCAACGAACTATGGGTCCAATAAATACGCGACCATGCCCGTGTATAATATTTCTAAATACAACAACAGCTACTACAATCAAGGTAAAAACCGATTGTAAGGCCACAATGGAAAGTTCGAAAGCAGCACGCTTCGACGCTTTGAGCTTTTTAATCCTTGAGTAAATATCAAAAAATACATAGCCTGTTGTAGTACTTACAAAAAATACTTGTGCGCAGCATCCACAGCATAATACGTACATATATGTACATATGTATGTGTAATATTCCATAA
Source organism: Anastrepha fraterculus (assembly GCA_037575425.1). Taxonomy (NCBI): domain Eukaryota; kingdom Metazoa; phylum Arthropoda; class Insecta; order Diptera; family Tephritidae; genus Anastrepha; species Anastrepha fraterculus. The sequence continues at coordinate 8,578 of JAYXIM010042576.1, forward strand.
AGTCAGTATATAGAAAAAGGTATTGCATTCTCAAGCAAAAACACGCATTTACTTACTTACTTGTAGATAAATACATTCGAAAATACATAAGCAATTTTCCAACAAGTAGGCACATACATACATACATACATATATGCAAAAGTAACGGCTTAAAAAGAATATTCCAATGTTTATTATGTTCACTGTTTAGCTTTTAAGGAACTACAGATGACGGACCTGGGCTAGGCTGTCTCGTTGTTTGAATCCGATATGCACTTAATGTGCTGAGGTTAGCAAATATGTGCATAAGGGTGGAGGGAATTTTTTTTTAATCGCCTTAGGGAGATCTGCAGAAAGTTGACTTTCTAGCTCAGCAATAAGAGCCCCGATACTAATAATTGTTGAAAAAAAAGTAAAATGGAATTTTCATTTTGCGCAACGAAAAAATTCGTACATACAGGCGTGCCTACTTGTAGTAGGAGCTGGCCCCGTTTCACTTTTGTTTTTTGTTAGTGCTTAAATTTATTTAAAAGCGTTTTCATGGCCTTTTAGGGTGGCATCAAATGCCTTTCAGTGAGACGAGCTCGCCTTGTGGGTGATAAGTTGTGTGTGGGGTTTATTATTTATTATTTAAATTATTGTTATTGTAATTTTATTTTAGTGCTGCAGTTAAAGAATATACACAAAGTTAAAGTTCAAAACCTTCGATGTATGTGGTTTATAAATAGCTGCGTGAAATTAGCCATTAATTTTTTTTGTATTTGATTAAGCTTGGGGCACTTCAATACGTTCTTCTAAAAAGGTAATATTTTGTTGATTGTTTATTATAAAGGCAACTTCAAATTGATATGCTATTACAAAACAAAAAAAAAGTATATAAAGGGCGGTTAAGTTTCACGAGCCGGTGTTGATTTTGAATAAAATACAATATTTTTAGGAAATTATTGTCATTTCTCTTTATTATGATAATATTGGTATGGCTCAATTACGTATGGAACAAAATATCGACCAAACAGCCACCGTGGCCTCGGCGGCACACCTCCATCCGATGGTCCAAATTTTCGATGACGCTGAGGCATAATTGAGGTTCTATGCCGTTACGGCTTTTCAGCCACACTATCGCGAACAGCAGCAATATTTTCTGCAGTACGAACTGTACGAGCATGCACTGGTGTTTTCACATCTCCTACAGACCCGGTTTGCTTAAACTTTTGCACAATTTTTCCGATTGTACGCACATTTTGACGATTAAATTGATTAAATTGACCGAAAAAATCACGAAGTGCGCGATATGCATTTTGATTTGAACTCCCGTTTTCATAATAAGCCTGAATAACCTTAATGCGTTGCTCGATTGTGTGTATTTCTATGGTTCAAATTGAGTTAGTCTTAAATTAGAAAATGTCAAATGAAATGCAGAAAAAAACTTGACGTTTAGGTGTGGTTCACATTCAACATCGGCCCTAGAAATTTAACCACCCTTAATAAAAAAAATATAAAAAAAATATGAACAAAATTTCTGTTACTATCGCTTCACCTTTATGTGCATACATACGTACACATCCCTCAAATGCCATTACAAAAACAGAAAAAAAAATATGAAAAAATTTCTTTATATTAGCGCGGAGTGCCTTTATAGCGGAGCGCCTTATTAAAAAAAAATTTTAATTAAAAAATAGTTGAACTCAAAAAAAATATGTAGTTGAATTTTCTTCCTGTGGAGTAAAGTACACAATGAATACTATACAAAATCTATATTTGCCCAGGCGAGATGAGTATAAGTTTTTAAAACTATTTTCTGAAAATTTAAATTCCTTTTAAAACTTGAATTGATGAGAATATGAAAAACTGAGTATGCAGCCTAAAAATCTATAGTTTTATATGAAATTTTTCCTGGAAATTAATAAAAGTTGGTTTGTGCACGTTCATATGGATACATAAAAGCGGCAGGAAAGGCTCACAATGTGACAAACTACAACACAAAAAAAGGCAAACAACAACAACCAAAGGAATTGTATGAGTGCGGCACACATTTTAAGGGGACTTCTAGTGATTGCTAAGGCTTATTAAACTGTTTCCACATTTTTTCGGGATGAAAATTTTGCCAAGTAGTAATAATAATATAATAAAGCACCAATTTTTGAAAGTTACTTATACCGAGGTTATCATTCAATTTGTGCTCTACGTCTTGACATAGTTTTTATACGCGCCTGTTGTCTTAAATGCTACAAGAAATGTTGTTACCCGGAAATTTTATAACAAAAAGTTGTTACGAAGAATGCGCATAGACACAAAAAAAGAGTTATTGAGCGTGGGGAAATAAGCTACCTATTTACAGAGTGAGGTTAGGCGCAAATTTTGGTCTTTAAAATTAGTCTTTTTTTGTTTTAAAGTTTTAACGAATTAATTATATATTTTGTGCGAGATGAATTTTTCAACTCTCTAAAAAAGAACAAAGAAAGCTGGTGAGTGAAAATGCTATGTGCAAGCTTATGTTAAAAGATGCCAAACATTTCGATGAATATATCGAATTACAGCTCATGACACATAGTGCTGAAAAGGCGCAAAATACAAGGTAAATCCTCGTAAATGCACTGGCAACATTACAGTCCTATTCATGCGAAACGAACAATAAGCAAAACTAGTCTACCTGTGTGAATTATTCGTATCGAATAGTTTTAGAATAACGCGGAAATAAATTAACACAGACCTTGGCAAACGAAAGATATTCACGCAGGTTCCGTAATTCACGTCCAAGTGAATTTCAATGCAATTGCCAGAAAATTTTAAGAAATTAACGCGGAAGAGAATTGCAGAATATACACGATTTAAATTCTTAAATATATGTATAAATATATAATCAATACGTTTTTTTTGTAATATCGAAGTGCAGTGATGTGCAATAAGTCCACAAAAATTAATCTACTCGTTCATATTGGCAGATTAGCTGCAAAATTGGCAATCGGCTGTCAAGATGTTTTTAAAAATTTTCCTTCATAGAAATTGATTTGGTGGAATATTTTAGTGTTTTTGGTTTGTTTAATTATTATTAACGATATGAAGAAAAGGCAGAGAGAAGCCATAGTTAACAGTTGGAGGAAATCCGTAAACGATATCTACTGAGTTTGCAAAAAATTATGCCAGCAATACGCATGTGAAATTCGATATTACATTTTATAATAAGCAATAACAGACCAAAACGACTTTGGACACACGTAAATAAGTAAGCATAGCATACGGAGGACTCAACAGATCTTTTAGGTCAAAGTGTTGGCCATTGGGCAGACTGCGGGTACAAAATTATTATTAAATAAATCATAGCATTTCGCTAAGTAACACTTTTTCACCCACTCAAGTAAGAGAAAATAGAGATGAGAGCTATAAGCTGGTAAAAACCCTAAAAAACAATTTTCGCTTGAATAGGTTCACTCGTTTAAATAGGTGAGGTTAGCGAGAAATCACTTCAAACAGCGGCAATGTTTTTCGTGGTCGACTGAACAGTTGAAGTCTAAGATGCTGCCCTTGTCGAAGGTTCTTACCTAGGCTTCGCCCAAGTGGATGGCGATTTGAACAAAATTAGTTTGAGCGGATACAATGCACTTTTTTTCAAGTATTCTTTTTTTGTTTTCCGTATTTCCCAATGACTCTGTAACACACCCTTCAACGTTACAGCGTTTTCCTGCTTTCGAGAAAGGTCTTTCGCAAGGGCGCCAAGATACGCTTTTATCTGCTGCAAGCTTATGGGATGCAACTTTTGTAAAGGTTCCCAAGCGGAAGAGAGTGGAGGCATCGCAAAATCTCAACTTTTCAAATTAAAAAAATTACAGAATTTACGAGAAAAGCAAATACAAAAAAAAACGACGTCTTACATGACCGACTTTCACATGATGGAATAAATTTATGATGAAAGATAGTTATAGCGTTATCATGTAGTAAATACTAAAAAAAAGTGTCGATACCGAGCGCCAAACTACAAACTAGAAAACCACTTGCCTCGGGAAAAAACTACCGAGTGTTTACTTGCAAGTACAGGCATCGAGAAATCACCACCAAGGCGACGGTAACAATCGCCTACGGAGTATGAACGACGTGTGAAAGTTACTAGGGTGTATTAGAGCTTTTTTTTTATTTTTTACCGATGCAGTATAATTGTGGTAAAGACGCACTTCACAAATTTGCTGAAATTTATCTTACTTTTAAAAAATACCATTTCTAAACCGTAAGTGTCGCATTCTGCTGAAACTACAAAATGCCAAGAGTTCGGCTTAAGGCCATGGGTAGTTTCAATAGGAAAATAATATACGACTTATAAATGCATGTGCACATCTTTTATAATCGAAAATGTTCAGTCGCTCTCTACGAAGATGAAATTTTCTCTAATATTCAAATACGTATTATAAGTATTATAATTTAATAGGCGCAGTAAACTAACACAAGCACACACTTAGTCACTTAATCTCTTTATTTGCTGTAATACTCGCATTCCAATCTTCCCCAATTAAAAATTATGTATTTTTTAATTCTCCGTTTTAGGTTACGCATATTATTAAACCAAATCAAAGATCAAGTCCCTTCCTTGTATAATAAATTACAAATCTGCTAAGAGGACAGCAGCCTGCAATCCGTGTATCCAGTGTTCCGTGGTGAATTTCAAAATACTTACCAACATACTTTTATATATATTTTAAATGAATTTTTTTGAGATTAAGATGATTGGTTACAATCCACAACTCTGAAAATCCCATCTATTAAATTAATCCTTTAAAATATTTGATTGTACATACATACATACATACATACCTGTCACATTGTTTTGCGTAGAGTTACCAATAAACACTCTCGGATTGTGATTTTTTCTCACAAACTTCGAAATGTGGTTTTGTTTTTTCTCCATATAACTAAACTTTTTTAACCAAGGATGTCTGTGTATTCAATGGACACGAAATTAGTTTTTGCCATCACATTTATTGGTGGCTCAAACTGTACTAATCGGTGTAAGAATTGCATTCATATAGCAATGCAGTATACACAAATATACAATACTACTTACATATATGCATTCACATACATACCTATTTATGCTGCATGCATCTTGTCAGCCAATATACAGCTGCGATCAAAATAATAGGAGCGCAACGAATTACTAAGTGTCAAGAATTTTTTTGTACTCAATTTGTTTTTTTTGTTGTTTTCATAAAAGTTTAATGCATTCTACCACAAAACACAGTCTAAATCAAGGCTAACTTCGTACAAAATTCACAAAAATTTGAAATATTAGAAAAAAAAAAATAAATATTCCCATCTTTTTATTCACATTTTGTTTTTTTTTTAATTTTTTAAGTCTCAACTTTTTTTATTTAGAACTTTTTAGAAAATTCTAATAATTCAAATTTCCAACCTTTTTACAGAATTTTTTCAAAAATTCTAAAAACTCAAAATTCCCAACTTTGAAAATTCACAAAATAAAAAAATAAAAAAAATTTCCACCATTTTTTTAAATTTTTTTTCGAAAATTCTAAGAATTCGAAATTTCCAACTTTTCTTCAGAATTTTTTTTTTAATTCTAATAATTCAAAATTTCCAGCTTTTTATTCAGAGTTTTTTTTTCATTCAAAAATTTGAAGATTTGCAGCTTTTGGTGAGATTTTTCTTAAGAATTCAAAAGTTTTTATTCAGATTTGTTTTTTTCAAAGTTCTAAAAATTCAAAATTCCCAACTTTTTATTCTGATTTTTGTTTTTAACTCCAAAAATTCAAAATTCCCAACTTTCTAGGATTGGGATTTTTTTTTTAAATTTTGAGAGCTTAAAAGTCGAATATTAAAAATTCTGAAAATACAAAATGCCTAACTTTTTATTGAGAATTTTTATTTTAATTCTAAAAGCTCAAAATTTCCACCTTTTTCAGTTTTTTCTAAATCTAAAAATTTATAGTTTTCAACCTTTAAAAAATTCTGAAACTACAGAATTCCCATCTTTTTCCAAATTTTTTACTTAAATCTTAAAGTTCAAAATTTCTACTTTTTATCCGATTTTTTTTATCTAAAAATTCAAAATTTCTAAATTTTAAAAATTCCGAAACTTCAAAATTTCCAACTGTTTCAGATTCTTTTTTCAGAATTTTGTTTTTTTTTTTAATTCAAAATTTCCAACTTTTTATTCAGATTTTTTTTTTACATTCTAAAAATTCAAAAGTTCCAATTTTTTATTCAGATTTTGTTTTAGTTCTAAAAATTCAAAATTTCCAACTTTTTATTTATATTTTTTTTTTAATTTTTAAAACAAATTTAAAAAAAATTAAATTCCAACAAGAAAATAGTTGAAACTTGATAATTCGTAGCGCTCGTATTACTTTGAGCACAAGTGTACATACATTCATTAATACATCTTTAGGGAATGCTGTTGAAATGCTATCGAAACCATTTCTACTGTTCTGCTCATGCTAAATGCTAATTACCCGAAGCTACCCAATACATACATATATGCATACATACATAGGTATATACTTTCACATATGTACATACTTTCAAATTTAGTTTACTGCGCTTATTATCTCTTCAATTATACGTACTTATATTCAGGTCCGTCACCTCGACCACATTTGGCGGGAAGAGATGAGATGGACTTCAAAGAGATAACAAAAAATGTACACAAATTTGATGTTATCTTAATGAGTAGAAATTAAAGTGTACATACATACATATTTACTTTTAAGCACAAACACGCGATTTCTATAAATTTTTATATTTTTAGTATTTTTAGTGTTTTTTGGGTTCATTTCGTATGAATTTGGGACTCTTCCTAAAGATAGTAATTCAAATCTACAAATGAATTGGAATATTCTTTTTATGTAAATGCACCAAAATCGACAAAATTTTTATTTTTACGTTGAATTTAACAGTAGGAACCAAATGCTGCTTATTTCCAATGCGTCATCCGCCTCCACCTAAGCATTCAATTCAATTGCCAATTGACTTTACTCGTATCTGCGCCTCTATGCTTCAAAGCAATTCTAACATATAAATGTATTTTATTTCTCTTTTGATTTCATACATTTCATTTTGCATTCACACTCACACACTGCCATTTGTATTAACCTATCAACCGCCAATTGCAACAATTACGCGGTATTCACCCTCATCCCTCATTCCGCATCCTTCGTTATTGAACATTCCAAATATGAAAAATGAAATTCACTCTCAATCGTTGATTCAAAACTCTGTTGTTGTACGCCTATCGGGTGCATGTGCATACATACACTTGCATACATAAACTATTTTGCTGCGAATTTGCACTGATTCCATTGATTACAAATAAAACCACGTCAATTGGAAAATGCGCCAAACTCATAATCATAAAAAACTATTAAACACCGGTACGGTAACCTGAAATTCCCCTGGCATGGCAACCAACCGTCCACTACCGTCCTTACATCATCCCGATATAAATATAGATAACGAAGATAGCTTGCATTTGCAATATGCGGAAGAGTGTAGGACTTCAGCTCCAATCGGAGCGGAATTCTTTGAAGAGGACCACGAGTTGGTAGATGCCAATCGGCAGAATCGTAGTAACTTCTCTTGGCCACCACGAAAGGAAGATAGTCCCATTGTACCGACAGCGGCACCACTTTATATTGCCCCGCCAGAGACGCAACATGTGGTGGTGAAGCCATTGAAGTCGTGCCAACCACAATCTGAGGATGAATTGACTAAAGAGCAAACGCGACCACAACCTAACGGCCAGCAGCAGCAGGGGCAGCAGTACCTTCAGCCAAACTGGCAAAGTAAGTCGGCACCTCAGTTAACAATTGGATTACAGCCGCCTGAAATTGAGTCTAGTTCGGAAAGTTTTACCTCGACTTCCACAACAACGACGACTACTTCCGAATAATATCAGCGCATGTATGCCGCCCAGGTACAAGCTTACCAATCGCAGCAAATGTATGAGCAGCAATCAGGATCCGAGTTAGACTACCATATGGATATGGAGGTTGCCACAATGCAACAAAACTTACAAGACTCGTCCTGTATAAGCTCATCTGAGTATATTTCTGGACGTCGTAGTGCTCAGGAATGCGTTGAGTCTTTGGTTGCTCCATTGAATACGTACAAACTCATTGATATGGTGCGAGAAGTAACTCCTAGTCCAGTTCCTCCACCAAGTAACCAGGGTCCTAGACATGTAGTGTTTGTCGACGAACCAATGACGAAGGAAATTTCAGTAGAAGATATGGGAGAAATTTTGCGATATGAAAATTATTCTAACACCAACTCGGCTTTGCAAAGCGATACCATTGCATCAGGTTCCTTAGAAAGAAATAATATAGAAACTGAACAACTTACGAAACATAACATAAGCAGTCAGAAAAGTACAAATGAAAGCGAAACATTTGTTAAGACGCAACGTGGGGAAATTCTCGAGAATCAGCGAATATTCCAGCCCACTCCTGAAATTAAAATTGAAATCGCTCCGGTTCGGCAAATACCACCATCAAAAATTCCAAACCCAGTGCCTAAGGAATGGATTAATCCCATGGTTAAAGTGTTGACCACAGCACCAGATGTTCCGTTTCACTTAGTGGAATGTCCATGCCCCAAACCTTGCGAAGGCGAGTTCGTATCCGTGGAACCAGAGAGAAAAACCGCAGAAGTTGCAGAGACTTTAGATATTAAAAATAGCGAAATTATAGAAATCAAACCCACCGAAGAAGCTCCGCCTAAAGGATCACGGCTCGCAAGTGCTATGACCACAGCACCAGAGTGGGAAGTAGTTTTTCAGCCACCTCCTTCAGAAATGATTCCCCTTCCTGAAGAGACTGCGCCATATATGCCGCCGCCAATCGATATGAAACCATACATGCGTGAAGACTATCGACCCAAATCGCCATTTGTAAGCGCGCTAACTACAGCACCCGAACGTCCGTTTGAGGGTCATTTTGATAGGGATGTTCCCATCCATTTGATTGACCTTCCTACACCCAAAGAGCGTCTAACTTTCTCTGATGCTTTGTGTACCGCATCCGAAAGGGAATATACGCCGCTCAATCCAGAAAATGCCACACTTATATTTGAGAAACAAGAAATGGAGAAGGAGAAAAAGAAACACGAATTTCAAGTTCTTGATCGAGAGAAGGAACTAGGTATCACCGCTCTTAACAGCGAGTCGATCCAATATTATACGACGGCGAAGCGCGATAACTCGCAGCAACGTAAATCATCCGCATTTGCGGCAATGCAAGCATTCCAACCAACCCAAGAGCCACTAACTTCCAATACTCCACGACAATCCATTACTTCCTTTTCCAAAGAAGAATTTGATCCCGATTATGAAAGATATTATAAAGCTAAAGAGCGTAATAAAAAACGTATTGATTACTACCACAAAAAAGAAGAAGAACTTCAACAACAACAAGTTGAACAAATTAAGACACAGGAAACATCAGAGACTAACACACGTCAAATGTCCTCATTAAGTTCCTTTACCAAACAAAGTTCTTCCTCTGAATCCTCTTCCGCAGTCCAAACAAAGTCAAACACCACTTCTACCAGCACATACGCCTCCAACTTAACTCAAGCTTCAAAGTCATCGTACCAAAGCAAGGCCTGTATCGCCATCAATGACACAAAGATTGATTTGCATGACGTTATTGAAGAAACAAGTGAAGAGCTTGAACACTCTGAAGTGCTCTTTCCGCCACCATCACCGCTTAGCCATCTGCATGGTAAATCCGCTTCTTCCGGTTTACACAAAGCTGATACTATACCAAAATATCAACGCAATTGGACCATTCTGCCCACACAAAGCCCCGTCCGTACTCCAGAACCACAAGAGCTTCGTGAAAATGTTCCACTTGCTTTTGTAGATGCTCCTGTTGCTAGTTCCAAAAGCAGCTTGGTCCATAAACCCGTGGCACAAATTAGCGATTCTACATCTATATCCCACCAGCAACAACAGCAACAGGTGACAAATGTATGTGCCTCGCGTGGATCGGTTACAAGTACGACAAATATTTTAAGTGAAACGAAGAAACAGCAACAATCATCAGCGACTCAGCAGCAGTCGAGAATAGAATCGCAAACCAAGAAACCTGTCGTGCCCATTATAATCGAAGAAAGAGTTGCACCCCAAATAACAATGGCTTTTCAATCCTTAGATGAACACTTACAAACAGACGAATCACAAACACCAAGCCGACCTTACACGCCATCACTGAGCAATAAACCAGTCCCAGTAGTTCCTTTCTATCAAACGCCGGAAGCACTCTGTTTTGACGAGTGTCCAGCAACACACGCTCGCACTTACGATCGGCGCTCAGCTTCACCATACCCGGACCGTGCACGATCCCCTGCTCCGGGTCCACCACCAAACCCGTTAGCGGCTATCCGTTCACCACGAGCGAAAGATAATGAGTTGTCTTCTTTGTCTCCACGCGTACTTCAAGCTGGTTCTATTACTACCGGACAAAGCTACTTAGGGGCTCAACAGCAACAGCAGCAGCAAACTCAGATTCTATCGCACTATGAACATGCAAGCAAAACAGGAAGTGAAAGCTACACTGTGCAGCCTGAAAAAGTTGAGGAACAGCAAATTGGTGATTACACCGTACAACGTCGTGAGAAAGAGAGCCACAAGGCCGATCAAAAGCAATCGAGCTTGGAAAGCCAAACAAAAATGAAAGTTGGCGACACGCAGATTGAAAGGAGGCGTCGAGTAACAGAAGAATATGAGCATACACAAAGTGCCCGTTCTGTAGAGATCCGTACAGGTTCAAAAACCACCACTGTCACGCCAGCCATCTCGGCTACTGAGCGCCGTCAGTCGTACGGCAAAACCGGTTACGTTGCTAACCAAGCGCGTCGCTTATCGGGCTTAGAGCAGGAGATTACCAATCTGACCAGTCAATCACAAGCAATTAGCGCACGCGCCGCCACTCTAACAGACACATCATTTCCGCAAATAAGTTCGCCGGAGCCGGTGTCGAAATTTCCGACTAAAGCATTGCTACCTCCTCACGATGAACCTAAGCGCCCCGACTATCTATTTTCTGCGACCCCTTATAACAAAATGGTTGGTCCGCCACCAGGATTCAATAAACCAGAACAGAAGCAACAACAGTTGTCTACCATTCAAGTGTCAACTGCATGTGGAGCATCTATGGTTTCGCAACAACAGAAATCATTAAGTACATATTCAAGCAGCAACTTCACTACTTCCACAAGCACAGCATCATCATTATCATCGCAAGCTAATGCCGCTAACGTTAGCAGTCTAACCAAGGCTTCTATTACTAATAATAAACTAGCTGGCGCGGCAAGTGCCACGACCAGCGGCGCCAGTGCCATTTGCCCCGTAACGGGCACATTCTGTCGTCCCGGTCACACTTGCTGCCGACAGCAACAGTTGCAAGCGCAAACTCCTGCAACTGACGTAGTTAAGTATAATGACAATAATAATGTAACATATCGGCCGAACGCTTTCACAGGTATAACGGATACTAAGCCTAATGCACAAGCTACCGCTATTGCTGCTGACACAGCGTCAACGCAAGCACCGCCTGCTGCTCCCGCTACTTCTGCCGCTGCGCCTACATCTTTTCCGCCACCCAATACCATTGGTAACAACAAGTCTAACGCTGGTCTCGGTGGTTCCACAGGTGTAGGGGGCAAAGGTGCGTTTGGCGCCACCTCGGCTCCAAAGCGCGGACGCGGAATCTTCAACAAGGCTGTCGGACCCGGTGTTCGCGTGCCCTTGTGCAACAGCTGCAACATCCAGATCAGGTGAAAACCGCATGCTGAGTTGAAAGTTAATGTTGATTTACAAAAAGTCCCCCAACATTGTTCTACCAATTTTGCATGTTTTTTGTTGTTATTTTTTATGTAAACAGGAGTTAACTATTACGCGGCTGTACTTATAAGTAGCTCATTTGAGCCTAAGTTTGTGCGCTATGCCGACGTCTTCTTCCAGAAGAGTCAAAAAACTGCACACTCGCTTATTTGTGATTATTCAGTTCCGAATACAATTACGCTTCCTAATAATTCCAACCCCCAATCTGCTTTAGTTCAATCGCATGATCTGTCTCATTTAATTGTAACCCTTGGCTTTGTGCCTTTGTTTTTGTTTTGTTCGTTTTACAGAGCTTTGCACTAAACCCACTAACGCTAACGCTACACTTCCGCACAACGTAAACTCGAAAAGCAATAGGACCGTGTCGGACGCTCACCAAATTGACACTAACCTGCAAGCGGGTGGGGATGCAACCGCTATGCTGACAGAATCGATCGGCCGTATCAATATGGGAGATAAGATGGATAACTTTATGGCAGAGGCGGGTAAAATTATTTCGAACATGTTGGAGGCTCGTCTCGCCAGCAATGGCAACACCTTGAAAACATCATCTCATGGCGGTAGTACGTCTAGTTTGCGCAGCAATTGCAGTTCCAATCCATCGCGCAGTCCAATGGTGATTCGCAAACGCTTCGATTTGGACGACTTCAAGAATGTTGATCCTACCGAGCCCGTCTCTTTGAAACCAGTCGTAGCCGTTCAGCAGCCACCGCCTATGGAGCTCTCTTCGACCATTAATCAAAAGGCAGAGTCACCAATTCCGGTAAGGGATAAAAATGTTACTCTGCCAGTTGATTTACCTAAAAGCCATCCCATGGGCAAAGTACTTGACCTTTGTGATAATAATAAGCCGGTTTGCACCTCGACAAATTTCGATGTTGATCTGAAAACGAACAACACAGGCGTATCTTCAATAATGCCAACTCCACTAGGTGCGAACTCAGCTAACTCAAACTGTGATGATAACTGTCAGCTGACAACAAATCAGCCTCAAACTGTGGTATATCGCGAGAAGGCCAGCGGACCACGCAACTCTGGCTCGAGCCACCGAAACGGCGAAATGTCCTTTCATGCGATGGATCGTCGCTCTTATATCGAACCGAACGATCTCAACGTAAGTGATAGTGCCCGTGATGGGCCGGCATTCAGTATTAACGTCCGAGCTTTGGGCCCAAAATCCGAAAATAATGAACAACCATCGAATACAGTCATGACGCCGGAAAATGAGCAGGTTGTAAGTCAGTTACTAAAAGATGGTAAGCGTCCGATATGCTGCCAATGCAACACTGAAATAACGAAGTGAGTTGACATTTGCCACAACCCAATGGGCCACTTATTTACCATATTTCTATATATTTTGTTTAAATGTTTGATATCTACCTCAGCAACAACTTTGTACTTATATTTAAAAGTCTTGCTTATTAATAATTACTTTCTGGACTATTCTTCGCACAGGGGTCCCTTCATTACGGCATTGGGACGCATCTGGTGTCCAGAGCACTTCATTTGCGTCAACGCCAACTGCCGTCGCGCATTGCAGGACATCGGTTTCGTCGAGGAGAAAGGTGATCTCTACTGCGAGTACTGCTTCGAGAAATACTTGGCTCCGACATGCAGCAAATGCGGAGGCAAAATAAAGGTGCGTACGCATGTTTGACAATCAGCGTCAACTTGCACAATACTGCGTGCATTCTTTATTGATTTGTATGTCTGTGTATTTGAACTCCAATTAGGGTGACTGTTTGAACGCCATTGGCAAGCAATTCCACCCAGAATGTTTCACTTGCGGCCATTGTGGTAAACTCTTCGGCAACACCCCGTTCTTCTTGGAGGACGGCAACGCCTATTGCGAGGCCGATTGGAATGAACTTTTCACAACCAAATGCTTCGCTTGCGGATTCCCAGTTGAAGCCGGTGATAGATGGGTTGAAGCTCTGAATCACAATTATCATAGCCAATGTTTCAATTGCACAGTAAGTTTTGTGACACAAATTTAAGTTGCAGATTTCATAGTGTGAACTAAAATTTTGTTTTGTTTATTTTCTTTTTCAGTATTGCAAGCAAAACTTGGAAGGACAAAGCTTTTACAACAAAGGTGGGCGCCCCTTCTGCAAAAATCACGCGCGCTAAAAAAAATCACATTTGCTGCACATCTGGGATCGCGCATATTACAATACCTACATTAAATAAAGAAAGCAAAAACGTTAAAAATAATAACTACTCAAAAATGTACTTATAAATTATATTAATTAAAAACTAAATATAAACATCTACGCTAAAATCCTCGAAAAATAACGAAACCACATCAAATGAAGCTTCGCCTCAATCTCAGCCACAGTATCGGAACTGTTCTCTCATATTTTACAAAGTTTAGTTTATGAATCTGTTTTTAAATCCCGATTAGAAATAATACTGTAAATGTAAAATTATAACTGTAAGTAACTAAACAAGTCCCGGCGGCACGCGTGCACTAAACACATTAGATATGCACGTCTGTGTGTGTACATCAAATAGCATCAAATGCATACACACATAGAACAATTTGCATGTGTATGCCAATGCGCCGGATTGATTAACGGTTTGCAGGCGCTCTCCAACAAGCGCCCGCATGGCTTTGTGTGTTGAATAGCTCGCCGAAATGTGAAAATGTATCCTATTGAGAAATGTCATTATCGATTTTTATTAATTGTATTGTAATATGAGAGCAAATCTCTAAATTGTAACCCCTCTTATCAAAGTGAATTGTAATTGTTTTGAACTTATTGTAATATATTTTAGTTTAATGTCTCTGATGAAGAAGCAACCCCAAATTAATATTTTTACTCATCAGCGAAAAAAAAAATGTTTCTAAAGCCAATTGTAATGATGCCAACAAATAAACCGCAATTTTTTCCGAGTTCAATAATTAATAATTTTATTATTTACTGTGCCATGCTGGAGCTAATAAATCCCAAAGCCGTGTTACGGCAGAAAAATCCTAAAAAGTGGCAAATGCAAGGGTTTATATTAGGGTTGCACATTAATAACAATTTTGTTAATGAACTAAAAAAAATCATTTTAGTTTTTTATATCAATAATGCGATCGCTATGTGCTTAACAAGCAGCGACAGGAGAAAGCAAGCAGAGACAAATATAAACAAGGAGATCTTACTGGACATCTCAATACCCTAAACAGGGTGCAACCTGCAGTTTGCATGCGTGAGGCGAATGATCACACGGCAGCTGTACATTGAGGATCGCTAAGAGATACAAGGTTATCTTCCCGCCTAGGGAAGAGCGGAGCACTAACACCAACATGGCTATATGATGACTCGCAAAAATGTTATATGCAGGGTTATCTAATAAGAGCTGTTGCTTTGATATTCAAAGAAAAATACTTTTTTTTTATGGATGTTTATTTCATTATAAAGAGGAAGTTATGCCGTTAATAGTGAGAAATAACATCAGGCAAATGACCACCACGACCACACTTACAGGTCAATGTCCTTTCCATGAAATTTTCTATAGCCGAATTGCAAAGTGGCTGCCCTATGTCCTCGATAGCCTCACGAATTTCATCTTTGAGATCTTGAATCAACCCTGGGCTGTCGGCGTAGACCTTCTCTTTCACGTGGCCTCAAAGAAAAAAGTCACAAGGTATTAAATCACAAGATCTCGGTGGCCAATTATGATCACCTCTTCGAGAGATAACACGGTCCGGAAACTTTTTCCGTAAAAGATCAATGGTTTCGTTGCTTGTGTGGTACGTAGCGCCATCTTGTTGAAAATAAACATTGTGCAGATCAACACAATCCAATTCCGGCCATAAAAAATCCTTAATCATCTCTCTATAGCAATAGATAACACATGTTATGGGAAACCCCTTTAGATGAATACAAAAGGCTTCAGGGGGTAGGTACAGGAATAGAGGGTTTGAAAAAGTAAAAAAAAATTAAAATACTTTCGGACAGTAAATCTGTTCTCAAAGCCTTAAATAGCTTTACGTTTAATTCAAAAGTTCTTATAGAGTGTAGCAATGCACTCAACAAACTGGCGACCCTTACAGGAGTCTCATTTTTGGGTACCACAACATGAGGGACACGAAGGAAACGAGAAGGCACACTTTTATGCCAAGAAATTGGCGAAGGGCCATTTATTGGCTAACCCCATTGCTTTAACAAAAACAACCTAAAACAGGAAACCCAAAAAAAAAAAAAAAAAAATAATGCATAATAAAAAATAAAAATAAACCAAGAAGAATCCAATTAAAAACTAGGCAACACTGGAACGGCGCAAACGGTCTTAATCACTCCAAAAAAATCCTGAACTTCAATACCAACAGAGCAAAATATGCTCTAACTCTATATAAAAAGGGCCACAGATTACTCTGTGGAGCAGGCGTCTTTGCCTGCAATAAACGTTTGAATACAATAGGAATATCTAGCACTAGTTTAAGCAGGTTCTGCTGTGATGAAGAGGCGTCCATGGAACACTTAACCACCAATTGTGAGGCATTAAGTCACAGAAGAAAGAGAATCCTGGGCTCGTACCTATACTAGAGGATAAAGACTTGCAAAGTCTGCCTCCTGGTTCGATTCCTCCCACTACTAAATAATTAAAAATAAGCGCTAGGAGCGCACAATAGATCAATCTGGTCGCAGAGCATACAGGCCTTCGCCTAACTAGTACAACAATTACCATCACCATATGCTTAACAAACTCAAATTTCGTTTGGTTAATTACCAAACAAAAAAAAAAAATCGACAAAATGCTTCGTTTTTATTAACCCTTTACTGAATTGATACTTATTGAAGAATTAATGAAGCGTTGAAAAAAAATTTCTTCACGCAGCAAATAACTTTATATTTAATTATCAATAGGTTAGGTACGGTTGTGATGGTTGCCAAGAAAGTGGGCCCACATGGACGAAGAAGTTTAGATCATCCTTTGAGATACCATTGCAGGGGGGAAAGAGGTGAAGGAAAAACCGATAGGTCGAAAGGAGGGAGGGGGAGAGAAGGTATTTGTGGATTACAAACAGTGACAAATTTACGGCTGTGTTAGCTGTTTTGTGCTGCTGATGAAGTTCTTCAGATTTTTGATATCAAGGCCTGCTACGTCAGCAGGCATAGGAAAGAAGTGGGAATCAAGATGCTTAAATCTTAGTTCCGCAAAAGCGGAGCAGCTCAGAAGCAGCTGCTTAGATGATTACACCTCATCCTTCATACAGCTGCCACAAAAAGGACTCGAAGGATCCGAGTCTCAGCGGATAGTGCCCATTGAGGACGCCCACGAAATTTGAGAGCTGAGATTTTGTCATCGTCCAAATATCCCTCAAACGCCTCCGCTCAACCCGTGGCCAGAAGGATTTCGCGACTCTACACGTTTGTGTACTTGCTCCGCGCTCGCTGAGTTGACGTGAAGCCCACCTTTCCAGGAGTGGAGCGCAGGTTGTCAAGGGGATCCCGATTCTCTGCTTTCGCGGGGACAATACCTCCCTGTGTAGTCAGCTCGTCCGCTTCGCAATTTCCCGCGATGTTATTATGAAGAGTTATGCAGGCTAGCCTTATGTCAAAGAGTTCGGATGCAGGTGAAAGTGAAACTAGGCATTCCCTGACTAGTTTCGAATGCACTATAATGAGAGTTCAGGGCCCTAATTGTCGCTTGGCTATCGGAGTAGATGTTTACCTTCTTAACAGTTATTTCGCAAGTAAGTAGCCAATCAGCTGCTTCTTTGATTGCGGCCACCTCTGCTTGGAACACACTGTAGTGACCCGGTAACCTGAATTTGAGTCTGATGGGGAGAGTACAGAATAATCCTTCTCCAACCCTGCCGCCCAACTTCGAGCCATTCGTGAACAGGTTAACCCAGCCCTGTCCCCGTTGAACCCGATCCACTCCTCCCTTGATGGAATATGAGCGGGGAAAGTTCCGCTTGGACTAAGCGAGGGTACACACTGGCCCATTGTTGGGGGGATAAACCCAAATTTAATTGTCAATAAGACGTATAAAAAGAAGAATAGCAAAACAGGTAAATTTTTTTTTACCAAACCAGTATAGAAAACAGTTGAAAAACAGAAAAATTATTATCCATCGGGAGAGATGAGTATATCGACTCATTCATGAAAATATTTCTTCTTTTTGTCAAAAAGTACTTATGTTTTGCTCTGTCATCGTTTTTTGAAAATGAGCTTCTCGCACTTCAATTCTGCTTTTTCATCCACTTCCACAAAAGTGATTTTATTTTGAAATGCCATAAAATCATAGACAATGATTTTGCGTTTTATTATTGCTAAATATGGATTGATGGATTAAAATAGTTTGAATTATTTTTCAATGCAATTGAGTCAAAACTGCAATACCATATATGGGCTCATATGCGGTAAAAGGTTAACAAAAAAAAATTTGAAATTAATATTGTGAAAACAAAAATTTTTTAAACAAAAAAATGTAGTAGAAATTTGAAACGAATCGCAAGCTGCCCGAATGTGACTTGTAGGTATTTTGGCACACTCGCGGATAATGGCTTTTTTCAGCGCCTTGACACTGGTGAATCTTTTAGTTCGGACTTTGCTCTCCAAAATGTCCCAAAGAGAATAATCCATTGGATTCGCGTCTGTAAATTTAAGAGCCAAAATGTCCCAAAGAGAATAATCCATTGGATTCGCGTCTGTAAATTTAAGAGCCACTATGTGAACGTTATGAAGTTCATAACGTTGTTTTTTAGCCATTCTTGGTTCACTCGAGCTTTGTGAGACGGTGCCGAGTCCTGTTGAAACATCCATAGTCTGTCACTGAAACGTTTGTCTGCCAACGGCTTCAAAGCAACCTCCAGAATACTTTCCCGATAATATTTCGCATTTACCTTGACGCCAGGCTCGATGAAGACGATTGGAGAGCGCTCATCTGCGATTACAGCGGCCCAAACCATTACTTGTGAGGGGTGACTGCTCCTGGTGGCCAATCGATGACTCAAACTCTCGTATGAAACGTCGGTCAAATAAACCCTATCGTTTTGTCAGTTGACGAATTGCTCTATTTGAAAATTTTTCTTGTCAGAAAACCAATTTTCGGAAATTGACCGCTTTCGGTCATTTTCGTCAAGTAAGTCGAGCATAGAGATAGCGACCGGGAAATGGCGAATATCAGAGGCCTTTTGAGTTACCTATTTTTGGCTGGTAATGCGGTGAAGAGCGTCGAATGGATTATAGGTATATATATAAAAATAAAAATAAATAATTGGCGCGTACACTTCTGTTAGGTGTTTGGCCGAGCTCCTCCTCCTATCTGTGGTGTGCGTCTTGATGTTGTTCCACAAATGGAGGGACCTACAGTTTCAAGCCGACTCCGAACGGCAGATATTTTTATGAGGAGCTTTTTCATGGCAGAAATACACTCGGAGGTTTGCCATTGCCTGCCGAGGGGCGACCGCTATTAGAAAAATGTTTTTATTAATTTTGCTTTCACCGAGATTCGAACCAACGACCTCTCTGTGAATTCCGAATGGTAATCACGCACCAACCCATTCGGCTACGGCGGCCGCCACATAGGTATATATATATAATATATATAATTGGCGCGTACACCCTTTTTTGGGTGTTTGGCCGAGCTCCTTCTCCTATTTGTGGAGTGTGTCTTGATGTTGTTCCACAAAATGGAGCTTTTTCATGGCAGAAATACACTCGGAGGTTTGCCATTGCCTGCCGAGGGGCGACCGCTATTAGAAAAAACTTTTTCTTAATTTTTTGATCTTTCACCGAGATTCGAACCGACGTTCACTCTCTGAATTCCGAATGGTAGTCACGCACCAACCCATACGGCCACGGCGGCCGCCCGATCGGATGGATCACAACATAACATTTTTTATATGTAATTTGCTGAGCAGTGCTGTAAATTTGTTGCTAGGAAAAGTCGGGTGCTAGTAAGCTACATTGCTTTTAGGTAGCATTTCCATTTTTCAAATAAAATAAAGCGAATTTGAAACAAATTATTTTATTGCGTTTATTTTAATTTGCTCATAAAAGTATTTAATTGCAATTTAAAATCAATAACATTCTTATACTTGCGTATTGTAGACATATACAATTTTTCGTTAGTTATACTCGAATGTATGTACCCTAAAACTATGTAGAAATTATGCATCCAATTTAGTTTCAGTTAGTAAAGTAAGGTTCGACTTTCGGGAGTAACTCTACGACTCATAACATAATATTTCAAATATTCGCCACCAAGTGAATACCGCTTTAATTAACTGTCTATCGCTTAATAGCTTTCTGGTGTGGCTTTCATTTGTTTATTATCTCCAACAAATTCTTGGATTGCGCCACTTACATTTTTGGAATCGTCTAATACTTTAGCGTGCAAATATTTTGCTTCGCTTTTCACAATCTTCTGGTACTCAGATACTCAAATACAAATACAAACGTTATTTAAAACAAACTCTACATACATACTTAACGATTTACAATACAACAACAAACGTTAGAGATATACGAATGCCTAAAGGTGCATAAATATA
>JAYXIM010042579.1:0-99394 GCA_037575425.1 Anastrepha fraterculus
AAGGTCATCAACAGTTTATCAAAATTAACAACATCCTTATTTGTATCGGTTTTATTAATTTAGAAATTTAAGATGAGTAGGTGATGGGGCTTTTGCATCCAAGGCTGAGACAGGTCTTGCCAGCCTATGCCACGAGGCTGGTAAAGGAGAAGGAATTTCTTTCTCGTTAATGGAAAGATTGACAGAGCCTTGTTAGCAAAAACGGGGGTACCAAATCCAAAACAGTGAGTCGAGAACAGTGGGTGGAGGTTGTCATTTGTTTCATTAGGTAAACTGAAAAATATAAAAAAAATGGATTTATTGATGGTTGAATATTTTTAGACAGAATTATTTAAAGTAAAATTTTCTTTTTTAATTTTTTACTATAAAAACTATAAAAAAAAACGATTTAAAAAAATTAAAAACTATAAAAAAAAAGTTTTTTACAAAATTTTGTTTGTCATTCTTGAAAAAAATTTAACATTTTTTATACAATTTCTTTTTTTTAATATTTGGGATAAAAACTATAAGATTAAAATATTTATAATATTATTAATAAAAACTAAAAATATTAAAACAAAAATGTTTTTAGGAAAATTTTGTTTTGTCATTCTTGAAAAATTTTAACATTTTTAATACATTTTTTTTTTTAATTTTTACGATAAAAGCTATTTAAAACGAATGGTTTTAGGAAAATTTTGTTTTTGTCTTTCTTGAAAAATGCCCACACCATCTCAGACTTTGGTTCTTAATAGCCGAGATTATGTTAAATAATCCCTATAATTTTCAAAACGATTGCTCTAAAAAATGCTGCGCTTCAACTTTGTCGACTTGTTCCGGCTTGATTCACTGATTCCAAAAAAAAAATTTTTTGAAGTATATTTTACTCAAGATTAAAAAAAAATAAAATGCTAAAATGAACGAAAGAAATTTTATCAAAAAAAATTAACCCCAAACTATTCAACATTGAATAAATCTCACCTAAGTAAATAGAGCCTGCAAAGAAACCCACTTTTGAAAGAATTGACGAAAATTGCCTAAACATTGTTTTTCTTTAATAGCATGAGAAATATCGGTGTTGGTAACAGTGGTTAGACAGCTGAGAATGGCAAACTGTGTTGATATTTCCGTTCAGTATTTCTGACTTGCCATTATGAATGGTTAAACACCAGAATAACGCGTACAAATTGTGGAAATTTACTTAAAAAAATTTGTTCGCGAAATCCATAAGACTCTGGCGGTATCGTCGTTTCCAAAAATTAATCAGCTAAACATTAACGACGTTTGGAGAAATCCATTATTTTTACTCATTATTTTGCGCAAATGGTTTAAAATTGTTTTATGGTCGATCTTTAGCTCCTTGCTGATGCTGTGACTACTAGCATGCCGGTCAACTTCGATTATTTCTGTAACTTTATCGACATTTTCGACAAAAGACCTGTATACGCGAGGTGTCTTTTTAACATCAAAAATGCCTGAGCCTGACCAAAATTGCCCTTAATTAGGTGTTGCAGTATCGGCACCATAAACACCATTCACAATTTCAGCGGCCTGGCTTGCATTTTCGCCTTTATCAAGGAAAATATGTAAAATGTACCGAATTTTCCCTTTGTTGACTGTTGTTAACATACTGTAACTCACAATTAAATAGAACAAACAAAAAACAGCAAACAAATTTTTTTAGTGGGAAATGTCACCTCGGCAACGAGCATAAACTTTAATTTATTTGGTCGGTACTTTACGAGCTATCGATCAGTACAGCCGTCTACCGAAAAAAAACGATGAATTTCTTTTTCTCCAAACCCATACTTCCGTTTTGTATTATCATTTTAAGTTATCCGGCTCTTAGAAAACCACTCAATACTTCGGTCATTTGACATGGAGTCGCTTATATGTAAAACAAGTAAAAGTAGGAAATTTTACACAGCATTGCGCATGACATAGGTATACAAACACCCACTTGTACTCAGCGTATGGATCTAAACCCATCAAGCCCAACTTCATACCATCCTCACCTTTCATCTAAGAAGTTCAAATTTCACAAGCGATAGCCCCACTAATAACCACATTTTGTTCGAAGTCTAGATTTTAGAAAAAGTGAGCCCCATGTAGCTTGCTTTAAGCGGCTAAAAAGGTTGATACAACGCGACCTATTGCAGACAGAATAAAGGCATTTATACTCAGCCCAACCCTGCGCTATCTGAAAACTAATAAAGGAACTGAGTTTGAATGAGGTACTGGGTTGAGTAGAAGACACAAAATACCACGAAGTCGCAGAGCAAATGTGTCGAGTGCTAATCAAATCTATCCAGCTGGCTCTCAAGCATTAGGGTTATGAACGCAAAGGATGAAAGGATAAAAAACAGAGTGCGTGTAACGTAGCACACATAACAGAAGTGAAACTTTCAAGGCAGACAAAGAGGGAGGAACCCGAAATAGAATGAGAGAGAGAGAGAGAGAGAAAATATATATATCTAAATAACTTCACAACATTTGCAGAGAATACAAATAAACAAAATTTACAAAAATCCAAAAACACGCTGAAAAATTGGGCCCAAAAAACGCCCCAAACAGTAGGCACCACGGAAATGTAACGCCAAAAAGTAGGCACCAAAAATATATTTCATACAAGTTTGCGCCAACAAACAAGCGCCAAAAAGTAGGCAGTGTTATTTCTCACTAGAAATTAGCAACCGCAAGGAAAACTCAGGAAAAATATCCCAAAGTGTATCTAAGATATATATAAGGTATAACTCTCTCTCTCCTTTGCCTCTACGTTGCATTTTTTTTCTTTCTCGTGCACAAAACGTTGCATATAAAATATAGCTCTCTCTCTCCTTTTCCTCTACGTTGTATCTTTTCTCTCTCTCTCGCGGAACAAAAATGCCCAAAACGTTGCATGGCCTTGAAATTCTACTCACCGTTCTCGCTCGTCCATCGACGTTTAAGAAGTTTCGCTCCAAAAATCTGAATAATTTCTGCTACCTTTCAATGAACATTTCAACCTGATTGCTGAATCTTAATTCCGACACAATGAATGCCAACTAGCTGTGGTCATAAAAACACTTTTTGTCATGCATTTTAAGTATTCCCGCAGTGGAGCCTAACAACAACAAATTTGGACACAACGCGCTACCTTCTTTTTTAAATTTACTTTTATGCAAATGTGGCAACATATGGGATTTTTTTGTATGGTCATGAACTCTAAAAACCCACGGACGTTAATTAGAACAACAAGGCTTAACTAAATTATACAGTTGTGTGATAAAAATAAAATAAAGATTGCACACCATGCGCACACACTTACACACACGTACATGAATATCACCTAATTAAGAGCCACTCGTTGCTAATTATTTGGTAAAATGTCGGTTAATATGCACAAACACTCATATGCAATATACAATAAACATATACATATATACAAATGAACGGTACAATCACAGCAAGTAGGCCAACAAAATACCAATGCAGCTTTCTAGGCATTTTAAAGCCACACTCAGACACTTATCCGCAGTGAAAATTGTATGTGTAGACGAGTATGCCACGATAAGCCCGAATACAAGGGCATTTAGTGCGAGAGCAGCGTTTATGGGTATGAGCATGAATTGGTGTGGATGTTTTGGTGTGAATGTGTGAAAAGTTTATTTGTTTAATGTTGATGTTGGCGCCAAAAAGTATGCAATTAAAAGTATGCTACATAGCGCAGAAGCAATCAAAACACTCCTCACACACAAACACACTCAAGCATGCATACACACTCATAACCACATGCAAACAGTGGCATTTGGTGGCGTGTGAGCTGAAAAGCGAAATCCGACTGCGCGGCAAAGCAAGCGCATGGACAAATGAATGTCCTTGCCAGCCGTTGGTAATGAATGAACGAGCAAATGAATGAATAAATTTATTTCAAACGAATTTTAAAAGCAATCCTATATTCGCCTTTCACAGCCGCCACACCCCCACCTACACCGCTTACTCTGTATTTAGCGCATGTAATACCGATAATTTTAGCACTTTCGCCTTTTTTTCGTGAATGCTTTTCATTACGTTTTCTTTAATTTCTGGTGTTTTGTGTAAATGCGATGTCTACTTTTAGGCGCGCATTTAATAACATTGCATAGGGTTGGAGTGCCGCTGAGCACCAAGCCACTCTAAAAATAAGTTTTCTGACATTGAGTAGTACGAGCCATACAATCTACTTTTACCTTCCTCACTCACACACACGCACATACACACACTTACCATTAATTTTTTATCCTTTTTTTCGCTATCTTCCAATAATCACGCCTTTGCTGCCACTATGCGTTTGCATTTGGTTTTTTGTTTTTTTTTTTCTTTTTTTTTTATTTATATAAACGCGAAAATTGTTTTTGTTAGCCATTACTTCTGCGCGCTCTGTACTCATCGTTCCGCCTGATTTGCTTACTGCTTTGAATGTGATTTTATATGCAAATGCCATCAAATATACAAATCAACGTATTTGTAATGGAATGCAAGGCAAAGTAGCAAAGCGCAAAATTTACTACTTAAAGAAATACACAAGCGAATGAGATTGAGAAGCTGCTTCAGCGAATGATGGCTGTTGGCACAAAATGGCAGCCTGGCGCTGTTGCAGTAAAAAAACAACCTGCTGCCGCACTTACTGGTGAGTGACTGGCATTCTTACCCAATGACTGACTGAATGGCTGAATAACTGACTAGCTTGTGATTTGAATTTGCTTTGTTAGCATTTTTTTGCCATTTTATTCCCATTTTAATTTTTTATTTTTTTGCTCTTGCTGCTCTTCGTTCAGCTTTTGTATATTTTTGTTAATTTATTTTTATATTTATTTCATTAAAAAATAAATAAATGCCGAATTACAAGTGTTCTTTAGCTACAGAAAACTTGAAATTTACCACTTGCGAAGAATATGGCGTAAAATAAATTCAACTTGACGCAAGCAACAAATAAATGCTGCGAGATGTAGCGCACAATAGAATTTTTGGTACTCTTACGAATGCGAAGGTGACGCAGAGTGAAAAATTTCAATGCGCACTTACTTTACAACCCATACTGTTATTTGTTGTATTTACGGTTATATGCGCAATCCAAGCTTATGTAACACCATAAGCGGCAATGAAACCAGCTGTGCGCAAAGGAGTAAATAGAGGGTGGTTAAATTTCAAGAGCCGATGTTGAATGTGCAGCACACCTAAACGTCAACGACACCGTTGGACTTCTTTCTTAGGGGTTATTTAAAAGAAAATATGTACGTCGATAAACTAGCAACAATTCAAGAGCTAAAGGAGTTTGGCACATTAACGGCATAGAACCTCAATTATGCCTCAGCGTCATCGAAAATTTGGACCATCGGATGGAGGTGTGCCGCCGAGACCATTTGGCCAATATTTTGCTCCATACGTAATTGAGTCATACCAATATTATCATAATAAAGAAAAACGACAATAATTTCTTAAAAAAGTTGAATTTTATTCAAAATTAACACCGGCCCTCAAAACTTAACCACCCTTTATTTTAAATTTTTCAAAATGGTTACGTATACGCACTGCTCACCCGTTATCTTAATTGTCTTAAAAGGTGCTTTAGGGTCTTAGAAATAATATACCAAATGAGGGATGCCAGCAAAAATGTCTAAATGCCCAAATTTTTCATTCGACGGCAGTGCCTCGCAGGTATGCCCCGAACGCTACTTACAACTTTAAACGCGTTTTTCTCGAAATCACTTTTTTTAAACTGGCCGAAGACATAACTCGAACAAATCTTTACCGATTCTTACGAAATTTTGACAATACATTCGAAATACCTTTCTCCGGAGACGTACGTAGGATTTTTTATTCATATTACATAGTTTTTTTTTTAATCAACAATTTTATGTCGTTCTTTATAGTGAAAATTGTAACTTTTTGTTCAAACGTGCACCATTTCGCGAAAAAACAAAATATCGAAAAAATCCTACGTACGTTTCTTTCTGTTGTTATATAGAAACTAAAAAAGTTTTATTTTTTGATCCAGGACAAAAATTAAGGAGTTTACGTCTTCGGCAATGGACCCACTAGAAAAAAAGGCGCCTTAGGAGAACTGCTGGACAGCGGCCATTTTGAAATTAATTCAGACGAAAAATTTTGTATTTGTACCATGAAAGCTATATTATTAAACCTATTTCACAGATTTTCGATTGATTCCTTTGTTGAGTCAAAATAAATTCATAAAATATGCCCATTTTTTGCGCTCTAGACCAGCTTCCCCCCTTAAGCCAGGTAAGAATGGTTATGTATAATATACGTGCTTAATATTGTACGATGTACAGTAATTCGTTCTAGGCGCGAAACTTTACAAAAACTTACATAATTTTGCTAAAAGATATGCTGCTACAACAACAAAAAGATACACTTGGCAAACCTTAACCTAGGAGACTCATACACTTAAAGTAGAAGTAATATATTATAAATAAAAATGTGGAGTATACCGAGACTTGCAAATTAAATCAAATTTCATGTTTCCTTCAATATTTTAAAAAGCTTTAAATTTCTTTGCTGAAAAATGCCTACCTAATGTCAAGAAAAACTAGCAAGCTAGTGAATGTTAGTGGCATTTTAGAATTAGGATTATAATTTTCGAAAAAGAAACTAGAAGTTTTATAGCTAGTTCATGTTTGTCCAAAAACTGTTCAACTAAGATTTAAGATTTTAAAAAGGAAAGAATAAGACAAATTCATAATATAGTAAAAATGAAAATTTGGTCCTTTTTTGTTGAAAAATGAAAAAAATTTAAATTATTGTAGATGAAATGGTTGAAGTACCGTTCTGGCATCCCTCAAGTAGCACTAAAGCGCCGATTTGATAAAAAAAAATTTTTTTTTATTTTAAAAAATTAAATTAAAAAAATTACTGTACTTATATAAAAAGTTTTAAAAACAATTTAAAAAAAATATAATTATTGTGTTAATAATTTCCTGTATATCCGCCATTATTTTTGAGTACTACATCTTTTGGGCATGGATGAGATTAGTTTATGATAAATTTTGACAGATGCTAATGCACCAAGCTTTTTCAATATTTTCCCACAATAGTGCCTTTTTGATGCACTTTTGCTTTGAAATTTTGCCTTTTAAGGTCACTCCACAAGCTCTCAATAGGGTAGATATCAGCGGATTGATCCCATTATGTTTGGAGTTGTTACCTCGCCAAAACTTCTACTCAAGAGGTACATGTTCTTCAGCATAAGTTAACATAACTTCATCGAGTATATTTCGGTAAACAAATCTGACGTAACTCGTAAATACGAGGATTCAGAAAATTGGACCGAAGAATTTGTTTCATCACTCTTAATAATGTTTCGCCACTTCCGTTGATATTCCGGTCCTCGCCATCACCTCGTCTAACGTAAATAAAGTTTGCCTTGATAAACAAGTCGCTGTATGGAAGCGCAAGATATGTATATGAAATCTAAAAATGTGCAGGTAGATCGCTCATTTCTCAGTGCTCGACGCTCTTCTTCATATCGAATAGAAGTTTATGCCATAGATTATATCACCATCTTAAAAGACTTCGAAATTTGGATATATAGGGTTTTTTAATAGGTGCGCTTCAACTTTTTTCCGATAGGGAGGGCGAACGACGCAATATTTTTTATTTTTCGCTTGTCATTTGTAAACTTCATTAGCATACATTTCATCATGGAATGCTACACACTTGAACAACGATTGCAAATCGTGCAAATTTTTTTATGAAAATAATCGTTCTGTTGCTGCTACTTTAAGAGCATTACGGCCATTTTACGGTCCATTTAACAAGCCGTCCCGTTTTGGGGTTATGTGAAGTCATTGGTCTACAGTAACAAGCCGCCGACGATTTGTGAGCTCAGAGCCAATATTGAACGCGAAATTGCTGGAATTTCGGCCGATTTATGCAAAAGAGTGGTCGAAAATTGGGTTCAACGATTGGACTTCGTAAAACGTGCACGCGGTGGTCATGCAAAAGAAATCGAATTTCATACTTAAATGCATATGTTCAAACTCGATAATAAAAAAAAATTAGTTAAAAAAGTCAAATCGTTTGTGTTTTATTCAAAAAAGTTCAAAAGTTGAAGCGCTCTTACTGAAAAACCCTATATTTAAACAATACGATACCGTACGATATATTTGCCAAGGTGGTACATTCAGGTAGGAAAATCAAGGGCAACTTGCTGAACAACTTTTCAAGAATCTACAAAGACAACAGTGAAATATCATTTACCTGAAAAAAGAACATAATTCGTTCTCAAAAGCAGATGAATCCCAGATACCTAAATTTCGCAAATATTCGATAGCGGCATTTACTGGCTAATGGACTTTTAGAGCATTGAATCTGCAGTTGCACGCCAGGTCACCAATAACAAACAATTCATAGAACGCAACAACGAATAATGAAACGAAAAAAAATGGATATTATTGGCATTAGCCAAATAATACAAATTCCCTTAGATCCAATAAATGAAACCGTATATGAATTTCAGAATAACCAATTACACTTCATGAACTGTAAAATGTACTTCAGGATAACCAATTGGACTTCAGAAACCGTAAAAAGTTGTTCAGACTATTCGATGCGAAAATATGTTTCCGAAGAGTCAATTGCACTGCAGCGACCGAAAAATATACTTCAGAATATCCATATGTACTTCCGAATCTGTAAAATGAATTTCAGAATATTCAATTATTGTTCAGGAACTACAAAATGTTACTCAGAACATTCAGTCGTACTTCGAGACCGTAAAATGTACTTCAGAAGAGGAAATTGTACTGGTTCAGGATAGTCAGTTGGACTTCAAAAACCATAAACAGTTTTTCAAAATAGTAAATATACTTCAGATGCCGCAAAATATACTTCATAATATCCAATTGTTCCACATAAAATGTAAAATGTACTTCAGAAATACAAAATGCTATTCAAAATATTCAGTTGTACTTCGGAGACCGTAAAATGTACTTCTGAAGAGTAAATTTACTGCAGAGGCCATAAAATGTTCATCAGAATTGTCAATTGTACTTCGGAATCCGTAAAATGAATTTCAGAAGAGTCAATTTTGCTTCAGAAATCGCAAAATGTTTATCAAAATTCAGTCAATTGCTATTCGAAATCTGCAAAGAATACTTCTTAAAGTGTAAAATGTACATTATACTGGTCAATTGTACTTCAGAAACAATAAAATGTTCTTCAGAAAATCTAAAATGTATTTCGGAATAGTTAGTTGTTAAAAATAGTTACTTAAAGAAAAATATTGGAACTCCAGCTACATTTGGTCTGGGCAATGACGACGTTGGGGTGAATTATTGGCGAGACAAAGCTGCAGATATTTTGGAGAGCGATTGTGTTAACGCCATTCAAGGTTCTACTACTTTTCACCCAGCTGCGCTATATTTGTTAGTTGTGCCAGTTTCATTCTTAAATAGGTATTGTGGACAAGCTATTCTATGTAGTTGTAATTTGAAAAATATATTAAAAAATTAATGTATTTAAAATCACTATTATGTGTACTATCTGAATAATTACAATACGTAGTAACTTACGTCTTCTGAAGTACATTTTACGGTTTCTGAAACATAATCCACTACAAAACACAATCATTTAACGTTTTGTGAAGCACAATGGGATATTTGTGAATGCATATCACAGTTTCTGAAATACATTTGGCGCTTTCTGAAGTACTCTCTGAAAAGTTATAGGCATAACAATAAAGTAATTCCAATTTATAAGAAACTAGCTGACGATTTTGAAAATCCAACTTGAAGTGGAGGCGCTTTACGTTCTAAAGAAACTCTGGCTACCTGTGGCGAAAATATTGTTTCTATTAACGAATTATGACGCATTTGTTCCCTTACTTAGTTGCCGAATTTGATATATAACTCTGATGCTTTCCAAGTATGGTATAGCAAATTATAAAGACCTCCGGTGAGTAACTTAACAAAATAACAAAAATTGTTGAACGAAAAAAAAATTTAGTTAAGCCAATAAAACTGAAACTGTTTATATGTACAAATATCATCAACATCTAAAAAAATATGTAAATAATTGGCGCGTACACGGCTGATAGGTGTTTGGCCGAGATTATTCTCCTATATGTGGCGTGCGTTCTGATGTTGTTCCACAATTGATGGGACAAACAGTTTTAAGCCGACTCTGGCTGATGGTTTTCTATGAAAAAAACTGTCTATTATTTTGCCGTTTCATGCACGGAGAATCGAACCTAGGCACGTCCGATTGATAGTCACGCACAAACATTCGGCTACAGCGGACGCTGACAACATATAAATGTCTAAACTTAATCTTGTGTGATTTCATAAAAGCACAAAACTGGCCTACGCTTTCGAGTGAAGCCGCTAAATTTAATTTACAAAAAGTCAAAGCTCTGCTTCTCGTTCACATAATTTTCCTCCAACATTGTGTAGAATCGAATTACTGTGCACAAGCTGTGATTGTTCTTCTTGTGCTTTCTTTCTGGTATTTGCTAATTTATACACATTTCCGTAAATATTGTTTCTGTTGTTGTTGTTAGTGTGTGATTTCATTGCATACAAACTCGTTTGATATGTTGTGCCATTTCAGTTGGGTGTGAAAGTAAGTTGGTTCACAGCTCGAAATTTATTTTCACAAAAAATTACTCAATAAATGGATTTTCACATCCAAAATCTTGTTTCAGCGGTGACGAATATATTGCATTATTGCTGTAGCAGCGCACCGAAATTGTGTGAGGAATTCAATAAACATAAAAAAGAATGTCAGTAAAAGCGCGCGTCGTGATATGAAGCAGATATATTTGATTTTTGAGAGTTGTATGTACGTATGTGTGTAGGTGAGAACAGGAGATAAATGATAATATGTTTTGCGACAAAACTGCGAATGAAATATGAAATCCAATTTACAGTTACAGAAGACATATCTATG
Source organism: Anastrepha fraterculus (assembly GCA_037575425.1). NCBI lineage: Eukaryota > Metazoa > Arthropoda > Insecta > Diptera > Tephritidae > Anastrepha > Anastrepha fraterculus. The sequence continues at coordinate 10,906 of JAYXIM010042579.1, forward strand.
CATTCTGTCTTCTGTGTAAAAAGTATATGAATTTTGTATCAGCGCGTTGATATTTACCGCGTTTTGCTCATGATGATTTTTCAAGCCCTCCCCTCCTCATATATGAGTGCAAGTTATGGGTTCACGAGTGTGTTGTAAAAGAAGTAAATAGTCTTGGAAAAGATAAGATAAGAAGTCACAGAAATATTGACTAAGGCATTGTATAAGTACACATAACACGTCTAAAGAGACTGCCATATGGACTTGTGAAGTAGAATTCGCGGATTTTTCACCACAATAGTCCTTGTTGAAAAGTTTTTGAAAAATCTCAAACGGTTGGTCACCTTATAGTTATCCTGACGCGAGTTAAACTCTAGCTTCATACCAATAATCAACATTCAACTCATTACCCAGTACTCAACACTCGACATTCAACACTCAATACTCAATACTCAGCATTCCGCATTCAATATTCAGCATGCAACACCCAGTGCTGGATACTGATTACTCAATATTTAACACTCAGAACTCTGTTCTCATTACCCAGTACTTACAGCTCGACCTTCACAACTTAATACTCAATACTCAGACTTGGTACTGAGTACTTAAAACTTAATACTCAATAATGAGTACAAAATTCCAATACTCAATGCACAATACTCAAAACTTTGTGCTGAATTCTCAGTGCTCAATTCTCAATACTCAGTATCCAGTACTCGGTACTCAGCTGGTTGGTTGGTAGAGGTGCAGTCTGAGTGACACAGGCCAAATTCAATTAGACCAAAAGGTGCCACTAGTGCAACCACTACCGTTATTTAGTTAAATTATCTTGATTGTACTATAAATCTGTATATGTCATTTATTTTCTTTTCTGCAATTTCTATCAAATTGTTCATTAAGAAATTCCTCAGCAGTTTATATCGTAGAGCACCCAGACTTGGGCACTCAGACAGATAGTGGAAGACTGTCACCCTAGAATCTTCTTGATTGCAGCTTATTGTTAAGGACGTAGTCTGGTCAAATACGTGCTTCGGATAGTGTGGATGGTTTCTGGTTATCCTGCAAGCTTCCCTTATCCCGAGAACCTCTACTCGAAAAATGCTATTCCAATTCCCCAGGCGAAAGGTCTTGGAAGTTTCGAGGCCTTTCGAGTGTACATCCGTGCCGACACCGCAGTCTACCTTGGATACATCGGTGTAAAGTGCGGTGGTATCTTCCTTGACTACTAAAATTAACTCACATACCTTTCGCGTGGCAAAGATTACCTTAAATTGTAGTCTAAAGTCTAGGGTAGCGGTAACGTAGTGTGATGAATTGCAGTTTAGCCTTCGACTATCAAGAATTGTATCATGAGAAAACATTCCAGCAATCAACCTCTTTTATTCTGATGGCGGTATTTGCTGATGTTAGTCGTAGTTGCAACTCGATTGGTAGCTGATTTAGTGTGGCATTCAGTGCCCCTGCTGGACACGATTTCATGACTCCAGTTATTCTTACATAGACTAGGCTAGTTATCCGTCTAACGTTGTATTGTTTGTTAATGCAGGCCGCCATACCAATTTTCCGTATGTCAGAATCGGTCTTACTATGGTAGTGTACGAGGTGTATTCAAAAAGTATCGTGAATTTTGAATTTTCGCAGGTTACGTATATTCGAATTTCGATTTTTTGTGGCGATATGTTAGTACTCATGTCTTTCACTCATGCCAAAGGTTCGGCCATTTTGAATGTTCAGTTAATTGTTGACAGCTGCTTTGCTTGTACGTGTTTCAGCTCGTCTTCCATTTTTACCTATTCAAAAGACGGATCAAAACACCTGTATCAAATTTTGTAGGAAAAACGAAATTAAGAGCGCGAATGCTTTCCGAATGTTGACTGTATCATACGGAGAAGCTACGATTATCGGTAGTACAAAATGTTCTCAGAAGGCCGAGAAGATGTGAACGACGATGTGCCGGACGCCCGAGCACTTCAACGACAGACGAAAACATTGATGAAGTGAAGAAAATGGTATTGGCCAATCGTCGAATCACCGTTAGAGAAGTTGCTGAGGACCTAGACATATCGATTGGCTCGTGCCATTCGATTTTTTTCAATGATTTGGGCAAGAGACGGGTCGCCGCAAAATTCGTACCAAAACTGCTCAATTTCTACCAAAATCAGCATCGCATGGACATTGCTAATGAGATGTTGGACTCTGTCCGCGACGACCCAAATTTGCTCCAGAGGATCATAACTGGTGACGAATAGTGGGTTTATGGTTATGACGTGGAAACCAAAGCTCAATCATCTCATGGGAAGCTGCCGCACGAACCAAGACCGAAAAAAAGCGCGCCAAGTTCGGTCGGATGTAAAAGTTTTGCTTACGGTTTTCTTCGATTGCCGGGGCGTTGTGCATCATGAGTTCTTGCGACAGGGTTAAAGTCTCAATAAGGAATATAACCTGCAAGTTATGCGCAATTTGCGCGAAGCACTTCACCAGAAACGCCCGGATTTGTAGAAGAACAAAAATTGGGTCTTGCATCACGATAACGCCCCTGCTCACACATCGTTGCTTGTGCGCGCCTTTTTGGCCAAAAACAACACACTAATGATGCCACAGATTCCCTATTCCCCAGAACTGGCCCCCTGTGACTTTTTCTTGTTCCCAAAATTGAAGAGGCCCATGAGAGGACGAAGCTTCGCTACGATTGACGAGATAAAGACGGCATCGAAGGAGGAGCTGAACAAGATAAAAAAAATTATTTTTTGAAAATTATTATTTGGCACAAGTGCATAATATCTCATGGGGATTACTTTGAAGGAGACAAAATATATATGAATGAATAAATAAATAGTTTTTGAAAAAACACAAAATTCGTGATACTTTTTGAATACATCTCGTACTTCCAAAGTGCGAGTTCAGGCTTTAAACCTCAATTTCGGTATTAAAACCACTGTTTGTAGCCCATTTACTTAGTTCTCCCAGAGCTCCTCCTAGTATTTTACTAATAGTAGAAGTACTCAGTACCCAATACTCAGTATTCAACACTCAATATTCAATATTTAATACTCCAAATCATTTATAATTACCTCCTCATTGTTGCCTTTAATATTGGGAATATTTTTAACAATCGAAAACGTTTATCTGGGTGAGCATAGAAATATGCGCATTCCTTTAAAAGTTTACATGTGTGTGTGTGTGTAGGCCAATAAGTATACATATATAATATTTTGTACTGGAAATTTTCAATATTTTGCGCGAATTTTTCGTTCTCGTTCTGGCTTTCAGCAATAAAATTGACAATCGAATATTCACTTCATGCTATATCGCCGTTATTTTGCTCGCTTTGCCATTTTATGCAAATAGTTAATACTAGAATATGTCACAATCTCCATTTTTCCCACTAAACTACAAAAAGACACAATAAACGATGCAAAACCATAGCACACATTTATTAAAAAATCATACAGTATGCCGCAACACATACACACCCATACACACCCATACAAATTCATACATATTCATACATTCACCTACTCGCATATTCACTTGTAGGTATATTTTCGCGCACTGCAGCAAAATTGAAATTTTTGAAAATTCCGCTTATATTGGAAAAAAATTGTATTTTCCTTTTTTCCCATTGAAATTTTTGCATCAGCACTGCAGTTATTTCTACACGCATTTTTAGCTGTCATATTTGTGCGAATGAAATGCAAAGATCTGAAAACGTGCCATAGCCAAAGCAATAAAAAATTCTTTACGCAAAATTCTGAAAATTGCGTTATTTAAATTTTTTGGCAAAAACTTTACGAGCGCATAGCTTTTGACCACCGCAATGCAAATTGTCAGCACCAAACCGTTATAGAGAATTTTCAGCCCCAATTTGCTTCAAAACTTTTTTGTTTTTTTTTGTTATCTGTTTTTGTAGCAGTTTGCTTTTTTAGGTGTATTTTTTCAAGCCGCTGCATTTTGCAGTTGCAATTTCAGTTGACATTTTCAAATTGATATCCAAAGTGTTGGTTGACGGTAGAAGCATTTGGCAGAAAGTTAAACTTTTGAAATTTATTTTTTCTTCAAGATTAGAACTACGAATTTTATAGTTGGGTTACATTGCGATTTACGGTGTATGACAAATATTTCAGATAAAGTTTTGGTTTTAAAATGTGCAGGCAATTTTTAGAGTTGGAAGATATTTGCTTACTTTTTTCCCTGGAGGAAGAGAGGTATTCGGTACGAGTGCAGAGCTTACGTGCCTGATGGTTCTTCTATTTTCAAATGCGTTTACGCTGTAGGCAGCCAATCAGCGATTCATGTGCGAAGATCGGCTGTAAACCTCTATCATATTCGTAAAACTTCCGGCACAACATAACATTTAGACTCCGGGTTTTGAATGGTGTCTGAATATATAAGAGTTCACAGAAGCAGAAGAGCCGAAAAGGTCTGAGATGTGCATTTTATTTACTGCTAACTTAGAAAAAGGCCAAACAAGCAACTAACAGCAGGTGAATTAGATCAAGACTTGTAGAGTAAAGCACTCACTTTGAGCAGCGCTAACTTTTCACTGCGCCGAATCTCTAACTTTGCCCCATTAAAACCACGGCGACCCTCTTTACCACCTGGACGAAGGAGGTCTAACTGCAGGTAAAAGTAAAAGTCGATGACACACCAATACCGGCAGTAAAGAACACCAAAATTTTGGGCGTCACCATTGATAGTTTACTCTCGTTTTCAGCGCACACAACCGCAATTGGTACTAAGATCCAAAACTGCAAGAAGGTCCTCAAATCGCTTACAGGCAGTACTTGAGGCGAAACAAAGGAACGTTGCTGGCGACATTTAAAGCAATTGGCCGGCCCGTCCTGAATTACGCTGTGCCCGTCTGGCCGCCTGGTACCAGTGATTCACAGTAGACAAAGCTCCAAGCATGTCAGAATACTGCAATCAGCACAGCTGCGGATGCCTCCTGATGTCTCCCCTGCAACACCTCCACAATTAGACATCAATGGTTCCAGTAAAGAAGCACAATAAATTGCTCAAACAATTTCTCCAAGGGTATCCTCGAAGTTATCACTCCTGCAGACATTTGCTAGACACCTCGCAGTCACACCAGGAGATATTTCTTCAACTACACTGACGAGATCCAGGACAAAACACTACTGGAGTGGACAGTATACAGACAGACGCTAAATGACATGCAGCGGGAGACATTTGTCATCTTCCTAAACTCCCGACCTCTGAATGCCGTCCTAGGAGTCCAACCAGCACCTATTGCAGATGAAGAGCTTCAGCTAGCCCGAAAGACTTTGGCCCTATTGCGTTCTTGCTTTTGTAGTAGGTTAAATTCCTACTTATCTGTTATACAATTGGGCTCGACATACCGAATATACAGATAGGGTTTATTTGACTGGCCGTTCATATGAAAATTTGAGTCATCGATTGGCTACCAGGAGGCAGCACCCGCCACAGGTAATGGTTTGGATCGCTGTAACCGCAAACGGGCGCTCTCCCATCGTTTTCATCAAGCCTGTCGTCAAGGTAAAAGTGAAATATTATCGGAAAAGTATTCTTTGTTTGCTTTGCGAAAGTTTGCCTTGAAGCCGTAGGCAGACAAACATTTCAGTGGCAGGCCATCAACATCTCAATAGGACTCGGCACGCCTCACAAAATTCGAGTGAACCACGAACGGCTAAAAAAGAACGTTTCGAACTTTACAACGTCCACACAATGGTTCTCCAATTCACCAGCCTGTATTTGATGGAATATTCTCTTTGAGCCATTTTGGAGAGCAAAGTCCGAACTAAAATATTCACCAGTCACGAGGCGCTGAAATAAGTCATTGTCCGCGAGTGGGTCAAAATAAATGCAAGTTCCATTCGGGCCTCAAACCCACTCACCTAACAACCCTCTCCCTCTGGACCCAACCTATCGAAACAGCACGGCTTCTGAGTCTACCGCTAGCTGAATTAGACGAAAACGACTGGTGACCACTCCGCACTGAAAGAGTTTTGTAGGCTGTAACGACAGCAACTGCAACAACAACAGCAGGACTCGACGGTCGGAGAAACAAGAGTTTATTGAGGTCCTCAGATTTATTGAAATAAATATTTGATATTTTGAGAAGTTTAAAATGCTCAAAATGATGCACGCCCAAATCGCCTTTCCAGTTCACAAACGGTTTAAAATCTCGCAAAAGCTGATAATCTGGTTCGAGCTGACATCTCAAGAGGACTCTTGAAGGTCAAACTATTGCATTACTAAATTTACGTTCTTCCTAAACCCCGTGAAATACCAGATGAGGTAAAGAGTTCTGGCACAGTTGAAACAGCTCATAACTTCCTGCTTTTATCCAAGTACCCTCTGGGTAACTTCCGATCACCCATGTGGGAGATGGCTAATGTGAGACGGCGAAACTGCGCTGGATCTCTGGTTATGCGCTAATTTTGGGACTCGCCATGTAAAAAACCCCAATAAACAAAGCTGATAGCAAAGGTGGTAGCAGAAGCAGAAATAGGCGTACCCTGCATTGAATGAACCAAGTGGAGAAGGGATTGGATTAGTACCTTTTTGAACTCGTACATTTTTTGAACTCGGCCAAAATCGCTTAGGCGGCTGCTACGCCAATAAAGAGATGAAGAAGAAGTTCTGAGAATTCCCTCGGCTTGTTTCACGGATGGAATTGGCAATTGTTAGTTATTCTGCCTCGAGTCGGCATAAGCCGAAAGTCTTGTTGTCCATAAATTCCTTCATCTGTAGGACGACATCAAAACGGACATAAACAAAATAAGAAGGCGCTCGATCAAACACTTTGTAAAGATTTTCCCTTCAAAATATGTGTTTTATTTGAATTTTGGAAACGAAACATGAACCTTAAAGGCCCTGTACATACCTAAATTATCAAAGAAATTTCATTTTCCACTTCGCATGCTCTAAAAGCTATGTAAACACATGCGATTTTGTGTTTGTGTATTGAGTGGGGCGGCATGCAATTTTCTGCTTTCCGCAATGGAAATTTTTATTGATGAATTGATGAAATTAAATGCAGAAAGTCAAAGAAGCTGGTAGCAAAGGAAACTTGTGAAGCAGTACGTAAATAACCAGGCGTTGGAATATCAAAGAGAGGCGTTGAAAATATAAGAAATTCTATAACGAGCATTACAAATGTGTCGTTGTATGTGAAACGTTATCAAAAAATATGAAATAAATAGCAATCGGCACAGTCTGAAAAAAAATTTGTTGTATGTAGTTGTACAATGCACTTGTGTACATTTGTGTGGGTGTAAAAGTATGTATCTCTGAGTTTATTAACACTTTCTCAAGTCCACCTTAAAGGCTGATGCATGGAAATACAAAGAAGGAGAAGGTAGGTCTGAATTATGAAATGCACAGGGAAATATTAGTCAGTAAATGTAGCGATAGTAGCAGATCCCATAGAAGCCGCTTCTCAGCTCCAATTTGACATAAATCAAATCTCAATGGTTCTGGAGCTGGCGCTTGAAAGTGAACAAAAATAAATATTCACGTGTAACCTTTACCACAAGGAGAACCATCTGGCCACAAATCAACTTAAATCTTACCTCAATCCCGCAATATGATGCTACCAAATACTTAGGCATTCATTTGAATAAACGGCTTGCGTAGGAAACGCATATCTTTGCCAAAAGGAAAGCCCTAGGATTAATATTTCGAAACGTGTATTGGCGGTTAGAACGTAAATCCCTTCTCTCAATGGGCAATAAGCTTATCCTTTACAAATCTGTGGTCAAACCAATCTGGGCTTATGGAATCCAACTGTGGTGTATAGCATCAAATTCAAACTTGGAAATTCTGCCACGTTTTCAGTCCAAGACCTTACTCAATGATTACCAGGGAACGTTTACTCCGTGGTACGTGCCGAATGCCCAAATTCCTCGGGGCTTCAAAATTACTTTAGTGAAACAGGAAGACCCAAGAGAATTGGCCTCTACTTTCACGTCACCATTGCGTGTCTTTCTAAGATTGAAAAGATATTTCACAGGAAACCTACTTTTAACACTTAAATCAATGTAAATTTTTAAATTATTTCAAATATTTGTAAAAGGTCCTCTACGCATTCTAAGAATGACAGAATATAGAACGGAAGCAGATACAAGACAGACAGAATACAAAGATAGATTGCGGATAGCCGGAAGGCCTGTGGTAGCAGCTTAGTTGCGAAATAAGTTTACACGAATAAGCAATCCCCGACAGTGAGCGGCCAGGAGCAGAGGATGAGGCAAAAAGGCAGCCTACCCGATGAAGCTTCTGGTGGCAGTGACGCAAAAACAATGCCTCTGAGAAATAGTTGTCTCCCCCATTATGCATGGGCGTGAAGAGCAAAACAAAAATTCAGGCGCGGCGATTTCCATAATGGACGGCTTCCAGGTCGGCGTCTATTCACCATGTTAGGTGCGGATGCTAATTGGCCGGTACATGCCGTGGCGCACTGGGAGTCTCTCAGCACTTTACGAACTACCTCTAGTATTCAAGTGAAGACGGTGATGTGAGCTTGCTCTACCGAGGTGTTAGCCACGCGTGTATCAGTGACCAGCCCCTTCGGACCCTAGTCAGGGAGTGCGTATTGGACGCAGAAGTAGTAGTATGCATTGCCCCGGCTGAGCTCCGGTCCGTCCGTGTTTTCCGGGACCGATAAAGCGAAGAACAGGCCTCAGGGAACTGGAGTAGTGGCACTGTCCCCAAGGAAGTTAGGGGGCGCTAGTCTGGTTTAACCGATTTGGGTACGCGATTTTGGTCGAGTTTAACAGAGTGCACTAACAGGTGCCAGTTAGACAAACCAAGTGAAATCAAGTTCTTCTCCACCTGATCTTTCCAACACAGAGGAGGCCTTCCTCTTCCTCTGCTGCCACCAGCTGGTACCGCATCGAATACTTTCAAAGCCGAAGCGTTTGTTTCCATGCGGACGACATGACTTAGCCAACGAAGCCGCTAGATCTTTATTCGCTGCGCTATGTCTATGTCGCCTTAAAGCTCATACAGCTCATCGTTCCATCCCCTGCGATATTCGCCGTTGCCAACGTGCAAAAGTCCAAAAATCTTCCGCAGAATCTTTCTCTCAAACACTGCAAGGGACGCCTCATCGGTGTTAGTTTTGTCGTAGAGAAAGGACTTTACTACTCAATTGCCTACTTAGTCCAAAGTAGCTCGATAATCTCTCCTCTTCGTTTTAACCTGACAGTCAATAATCTTCTCCAAGAACTTGAAGATATTGCAGAAATGATTATTGCATACAGCGATGATATTCTAAAGCTTCCAAGAGATCTACAAAGATCTCTTAGCAAACTTTCGTGTAATAGTCGAGGACTAGGAGTAATTCCGGAAAAAATGGATCGGATACTTTTGCACAGAAAACATCGGGCGCCTGTTTATAAACTAATGTACCAAGAGGCAAACCCTTAGAGTAACGGAAAGGGCCAAACCTCTGGGCCTTGTATTGGATAGGAACTTAAATTGGAGACTCAAACGTGCAGATAGAATGCGTAACTCAATGACGGCGTTGTACTGCTGCAGGTGGTTAATTGGACACAAATCTGAGACGGATCCAGAACAATACACTGGCACTATACAGTGCTATACGGACAATCCTCTACTATGGCATTATAGTGTGGTGGAACGCCTTTAAGAGAGTTGCCAAGACACAAAAACTCTTATCTGCTTGCATAACTGGTGCAATGTCAATCTGCAGGCAAAATAATTGTATATCCATAGCAGGTTGAACACCTTAATTAAGTGGTCAAGCATGGCTCATGGTAAGATCCTAAGTGGCATTTCGGAGCTTCCTGGACTGATGTTAATGAGCCGCCTACCTCAAGGGAAGAGGTAGGCCCTGTCCCCACAGGACGGTGTAAAGCAGCACGTATACACTCAAAGCTCAAGAGTTTGGGTGGGCGGAGATGTATATACCAAACAACTGAGGATTTCCCTCAGTTCTCTCTATCTTTCAGGCTGAACTGTTGACAATAATAAAAGCCCTGACCCCGGTTTAGTGTGATGTGATTCCCGGAAGTCATATATACATTTTTACTGACATCTAAATGACGATAAGCAATTGATAGTATCCAAGGTAGCTATGAAATGCTAGGCTGATGTGTACACAGAGGTATAGGTAAGCCTGTACAGACTTGGAAAATGTCATAACAAACCCAACTGCGGAATCGCCTGGCAGTTGCGGCCAACTCTCAATGATAAATGCACAGATTATCACCAAAATAAGCTCAATTTTTACATACTGATTTCCGCTTTAATAGGGTTTTAATAGGGCCAGATCTAAATGTGAAAGAGGCAGAGACGATTATGCTCCTTCTAACCCACTGCACTGCTCTATCTTAACAGATTTCCTACTTTAGAAGATTCCAGAATTTCTTACCGCGATGGAATCTGGGTAAGGATCGCCTAAAGTTTGGGCTATGAGCCTGAGTATTTCCCATACTGGGGCACACATATAACCTTATCTAACCTGTCTCTAGTACATAGTAATTATTTTAAAATTAAAAATACATACTCACAAAATAGTGCTGAGGCGCTAGTTAGATTCTGGATGAATCACCACTTTAACCAACCAACCAACCAACCAATCAGCCAACACACTTATTCGCACTACTTTTACTTACATTTGTTTACCCGCCTCCACTCATGAACTTATCTCTCGTTTGCTGCAGTATTGCATTTGCAGTGAAAGCAGACTCAATTTGAAATCAGATACCTAAGTATGATTGCATTACTGTGCACTTTTCTACACTTGGATTTATCTCTTCAAAGTGTTGCAAAAACCACAACCAAGCTCAACAACTTCACCAGCTAGAACTGTCAGTGTCACTCAAAATATGCAACAACAGAGCCCAACACACACGCACACACACTCACTATTAATGCTACTTCTACAAATAAGCAACACATTCCACTTTCACCCCCACTCCCTTGCCGCCTACTCTGTAACCTCTTCCAAACTAGAATTGTCTGACATTTAAGCCCTCTTGAAGCCTCTATTTTCCCCGTCCCTCGACAATTTTTCTTTTTTCTAAATCTTTTCTCCCGCCTGTTATTTGCACTTTGTTTTTCGCAAACTTTTAAATGGATTTTAAATTGTGTTGGGATTTTAATTGGATGCGCACTTCAAGTGAAAATTAGTCGCTCTGAAAGTAGACACCGTAGAAAAATCTCGGGCACTCTGCCCATCCGCCTCTTGCTACTCGTAAAATCTCATTCCCAGTGCTACTCAGTGCTATGTATTTATCTTGGGGCTGTGGGGATGTAGCAAACGTGAGGCAAGTGACTGCTTCAAACTCTGTGCTTGTGACAGTTGTCTATATAGAACTTTAAAAAACTTTGCGGACAGCGAAAAACAAGCTCCTACATACATACATACGCACATATACATCCACATACAACCAAATATAGGTGGATACATACGTACAGACAAAAGTCGCACTTCTGTCCATTCTTTTCTAACGCCTTTGCACTGTTGAAGCAACTATTTTCCCATTTACTTATTCAATAAGTTCAACCGAGAACAATAACAACTCATTTCAATAAGTCTCGGTTTACTCATTCTGACACTTGACACAGTTTTGCTGAGCCGCATTTTTCCCAAAGTTTGTGAAATGAAATCAGTAGCTAAAAAAGCGCATCTACTCGTGCATTCCGTGCATTTCATTTGTTTGCTTAAGTGAAACGTTTTTTTCCTTTCAACTATCATGCCATTAAATGAAGTGAAGTGAGTTAATTATAAAAAGGGTAGCTTCATTTTCAACGCAGAAGTACTACATAATTTTGTTTCATACAAAGAGAGTGAATATTTCGTGAGAGTGGTCACAAATTAAGCGCCTCTGCCGGTCTGAGTCTTTGCAAAAGCTGATAATGCAAAAATATCACTGCGAGATTGAGCGGCGAGAAGGCAAGAAAATTAGAGCGGAATGCGCCGGATTATAAAATACAACTGGGTACTATCTCGCAACAAAGTCCAGAGAACAGGATGGGCAGGTTGACGAAGGTATTTTCTGCAAGAAGCTGCTCAACGCTAAACTTAAATTTAGGTTTTCGAATCACTGCAGTGTCTGCCAAGCAAAATAAATTCAAAATTCATCAGGTAATACCTGCTTTCCCTTTTGGTCGCGTATAAAAACTTTAATGTAAGGTAGCGTTAGTACCAGCTCACAGAGACATAGCTGAAAACTGTGGCGGTTTCTCCGTGCAAAGCGAATCCAGGGGTTCTATTGGTTATCTACAGTCTGTTCCTAAAACGGTCGTCTTCAAATCAGCGCAGTGAATGCTGGACGAAAACACCTGCATTGAAATTGAAAGGGTGGTGGTGGCTCCTAAAACACTCAGGCTAAAAAGCCCATTGAATTTAGAGCTCTGGAAAGAGGGTAGATAGTCAAGGAGGGAAGGAGAAAAGTATCAGACAAAGAGATAGGAACGAATATATACAGAGATAGAGATAGTTAGTTCTGTGAGAACTTTCCAGATTCTTTGGCAAACCTATACTCCAGTTTTAGAAAACGAATATTACTCATTCTCATGACATCGGAACCCAAAACTCGTAGCCGTGCTCTACCAAAGGCAGGACACTCACAGAGAAAGTACTCAGTGCTATCCGCCTCCTCCAAGCACGACAGGCACATCAGGTACTCAATGATTCCAGTGGTGGTCATATGCTGACCCCATGGGCTGTGTCCTGTAATAATACCGACCATCAACCGAACGTCTTTCCTTCCTAGTTTTAGTAGAAAGTTTGACAGTTTTCTGTTCGAACTTGTCACAAAACACTTTGCAGTTCTACAGCGTTCTAGACCGGACCATCGCTCTTTATGTAGATGGCCTACATAAGCGCTGATCCAATTCATGATTCCTGTGGAACTGAATCCGACTATTGGCTCTGGTCCATGTGGGAGAACTGCTGATCCACGGTTGGCCAATTCATCGGCAATTTATTTTCCTTTAACATCGGAGTGTCTTGGAACCCATATAAGTATAAGCCTGTTCTGTCTTTCGACAGAATTAAGTTTCTTGGTACAATCTTTAACAATCTTTGAGGTTTGCCTCGCGTTTCCCAACATCCAACGAAGTACTACTTGAGAGCAAGTGTCAAAAAGAAGAGTTTACTGAGTAGAGCTCTGACCTAATTAGAAGTTCCAATGAATATTCGTGATCGATAAGTTTAAGTAAAGGAAAGTCTCTCTCTTGACTCCAAACTGGTTAAATAGCCTAAAGTATATAGATAAATTTGAGAAAGATAGATATTTATGATTCCAGTAAAAAACTTCAACATACGCCTATCAAGACGCTATCGAATGGAGGAATTGGGTAATCACAGATGAATTGACAAGAGGAGGATCAGCAGCTATTGTAATAGGTCTGATTGTGAGGTCTAGGAACGAATTTGGGAAACTCGACTAAGCATTGTATGACGCGGACAAGAAGTTAGTTAGCGCACCGCAAATTCTGATGTGGTGCTTGATCGCAAGCCTGTAATTTAGGCTCCTACTAAGTTTTACGGATTACGACTAAATATCCAGCGGCTTCGTTTGCGGGGTCATGTCGTCGGTACCAACTGAAAAAGGAAGAGAAAGGCCTCCTCTGAGTTGGAAATATCAGATGGAGAAGGAATTGTTTTCGCTTGATGTGTCGAACGGGCACCGGTTAGCACGAGAAAGAAAATACTGGGGCGCTTTGTTGAACTCTGCCAAAATCGCTTAAGCGGTTATTTAACCAATCAACAGGAAGAACGAGTTTGACTACATCCTGGTCTTTTTGTTCCATGCTACAAAAAGATTCGGAGCCACGCCACTTAGATGAGTAATTTTTCAGCTTGCGAGAGCTGGACATTCACAGAAGATGGCCTCTGTGAAAACTCGTAAGTCCTCTCTATTCAGATTTAAGAGCCTACTTGATGCTCCTCTGGAAGGAAGAATAAATTTATTTGCATTCCACTGTCCTGGACTTTCCCTCATGTGTCGTGTGACTTCCGTGTCTTCTCAGGCGTTAATAATTTTCTTTACGTGTACTTTGGCACCGGGCCCATTGGTTGAGGGCGAATATTGTTTTCTCATGATTCATTTTAGATACAGATCACCAAATCGTTTGCACAACCTTGTGTTTCAAAGCCTTGATCTTTCAGTTTGTGTAGGAGTTAAAGTATTATGATTATTTATTTGTGTGTTCCTCTCAGTTCAATGCTCATTTTTCTTATCTTGAGCATGGGTAAGCCACCAGCGACTAATCATTGGATTAAAGTATACTTCTGCACAGTATAGCCAGCTGTACTCCTTAAGACGTATTGTCCAAAACTTCTGAGATGTCGATAAAATCATAAATAGTTATGTATTTAGGCTCCACGACCTTTTGACGGTCTCTGTGTTGCAATCTCCTTTGAATTTGCCTGGTTGATCTGTTTCATTCACAGGGGGTCGGTCCTTCAGATTTACTTTTCTAATCTCGCGATAATTGGCACAGACTGCGGGACCACCCTTTTTATGGATTAGGCGAACTTAAATGCCAATCGCTTTCGGATGCCTTCATCAGCTCATATTTTGCATAGGATCTGATGCATGCACCTTACCAGCTCCTCGCCGCGATGTTTGAATAGCTCAACCGGCAGTCCGTCGGCGCCAGCGGCTTTGTTGTTCTTTAGCCGCGTTATCGCTATTCTCACCTCGTCATGGTCGAGTAGCGGAACGACAGTTCCGTCGTCGACGATTGGGGTATCGGGATCTTCAGATTCTCTGTGACATGCACAGCTATCACTGTTTAACAGGTTCGAGAAGTGTTCCCTCTATAATTTAAGATTGCTCTGGATTTCAGGCACCAGATCGCCGTCTTTGTTCTTACAGGAAAACGCCCCGGTCTTAAAACCTTCTGTAAACCGCCGAACTTTCTGGAAGAATTTTCGGACGTTATTCCTATTGGCCAGCAATTTTTTTACCTCGTCATGGTCGGGTAGGGGAACGGCAGTTCCGTCGTCGACGATTGGGGTATCGGGATCTTCAGATTCTCTGTGACATGCGCAGCTATCACTGTTTAACAGGTTCGAGAAGTGTTCCCTCCATAATTTAAGATTGCTCTGGATTTCAGTCACCAGATCGCCGTCTTTGTTCTTACAGGAAAACGCCCCGGTCTTAAAACCTTCTGAGAGCCGCCGAACTTTCTGGTAGAATTTTCGGACGTTATTCCTATTGGCCAGCATATCAAGCTCCTCACACTCACGTTTTTTGGCCTCTCGTTTCTTCTGTCGGATAATACGTCTCTCTTCCCTTCTTAGCTCTCGGTAGCGCCCAATCGCAGTGTGGATCTATAGGCAGCATCTTTTTCTTTCAACGGCAGCATGACATTCCTGGCGTGCCAACTGTTTTTCCGATTTCCTCTTCGTTAGCGGTACGTAGAGAGCGATAAATGTTGCTTCATTGTTCGTGCATGCCGGTTTGTTGGGCAGTACTCTCGTACTCAGAATCTCGACCATTAAGTAGTCAAAAACTGCATACATAAATGCATACATATCTAATCGATCCCTAAATAATGAGGCACAAAGAATCTATTTGGTCGCAATATACCTCTGTTCAGGGAATTTTTACCAAAGACCAAAATCTCAAACGAAAGTTGAAATTTCGAGGCACGGATTTTGTGTGAAACTTGTTTTTATTCCTTCTTTGTAAAATCGCCTTTATTTATCAGCTTCGTCTTTATTTATCGCCTTCATCACTCACAAGTCTTTGACAACTGAATCGCCCTAAATGAATCAATCGGAAGCACAAAGTTGTCTGCCTGTAGGCAAAATTAACAAACTCTTTGAGTCTGCAGTGAGCAGTTGAGTTACTGTGTTGCTTATAAAGATAAACATTTCCACTAACCACGCCGGCCAGTTACCAGCAAACGAAAGTAACGCAAAGTGCACAATAAAAGCAATTAAAATAAATCGCGCAGGTCTGAATTATTACAATTTTTTTTTATTATTGTGGCAGCCAGTAGGCACAATTAGTTTAATTGGAGGAGAGAAGATGTGAAGAATAAGAAACTGGCGATAATCGTGATTTAAAACTGACGTGAATATATCCGCGTGTACCGGTGTAGAAAAATTAAGTAAATAGGCTGCAGTAAATAACTAGAGGAGGTTGCGAAAGCGTAAGCCAAATACTCCATCGCATCGAATGTCTGCATGGTGCTTGATTTACTGTACTGTTCAGTATTCGGTGAATGGGTAACGGAATATTATAAAAAGTCTGTGAGCACAAGCAATACCCGTCGACATCGACTTGAGTAAGAATCGTTTCCACTACAGTCGGTTCCACGTTACCGGAACGACCCGGATTTATGTCCGACCAAGGACTGTCACTTCAGCAGCATTCCCCAAATGATTATGCTGCTACAACAATAACAACAGCAAGAGTAAGAATTGAATTGTACTTGTATTTGTACCAAAATTTTCACAACAAAGGCTGGTCCTTCAAAAGTGACGCCTAGATGTCAGTAATGAATAATTCCTCGAGGGTACCTTGTTTTTATGTTTTTTTTTGGTTTTTTTGTTGAGGTGGCCCAAAGCATTGAAAGCCGAAAAGTGTGAGACTTGCCTTTCGACTCACCCACTAAAAACCCACCCCAGCTCCATTTCCCTCCCACCGCCGCGGGACAACCGTTAGGCATGACTTCGCGGGAGGGGGTGCGGCCTATTGCCTCTTTATGAAGATCTGCGCTGTTGTTCAGCGCGACGCAGTTTGGAGATTACTATTTTTGCCATACTACATACGGCGGACCAATGTTCTTCTGACTCTAACATAATATCCACTAGGTCCAAGGATCCAAAATTGGCTTCCCCACCCTAGTGCTTAATTCCTCCCTTTCAACACAAATCGCGGACAGACAAACAAAACATGTTCTGGTGCAAAATGAGAACAGTACGGATCATATTCGTGCTAAAACCTATATAGATAGGATTTAAAACACTTATGTCCCGTCTGTATTTGGGTCAGATAATAGTCTAACTGTCCATGCTTACGGTTAACCCATTTGGCTATTGAGGAAATCAGATGGTACGTCCAGCGTCCGTTCAGAGACGACCTCAAATTTCCCTGCCATGAACGCAAGCTACGCTCTCTTGCTTCCTTGCGTATTGTCTGCCGTTCTGAAGTACCTTTGTTTTGGTAAACTTCAGCGTACTCTTTTGCCATTAAATTTGTTGGGAGTAGTCCTGTAATAACCATAATGGCATCTTCGTATACCGTTCGAAGCGCGCAGCACACTCTGAGGGCACTCAGTCGATTCATACAACACACATATGAGCTGCTATTAGTTGCTTCCGCCAATGCTGGAGCTGCATACAGCAAAATCGATGAGACGACGGTATTAAGTAGTCTCCTGCGGTTTTGCCTAGGGCCTCTAGTGTTCATCATTATGCGCGTCAGTACTGTTACTGCCTCTGCCGCTTTGCTGCTTGCGTATGATAGGTGATCTCTGAAGTTCAGCCTATGGTCGATTAATACGCCCAGGTCTTCAATGAACGGATTCGATCCTATGGTATTTTCGCCCACCATTATATATCCTGACTCCACCTTCTTCCTGCTGCTAATGAGCAGTGCTTCCGTCTTATGATCCGCAAGAGTTAGACCGTTCTGGCGCAGCCATTCCTTTAACATGCCGATAGCCTGGCTGCAGGTTGCTTCAGCTTGGTGGAGTACTTTAGGTACGACCATAACAGCGATATCGTCAGCAAACCCTATAATTTTTGACCTTGGGGGTAAACTGAGACGTAAGACTCCGTCATACATAAAATTCCACAGCATGGGGCCTAGGACTGAGCCTTGTGGAACTCCGCCTTGGTTTTATGTGACCTTTAACATTTGTCAGCTCGGCCGATATACAATTTTACACCTTAGAACAACGCGTGAAATTATTGAAACTTATTACAAAAATTGTCTATCTTTAAGAACAACAGATGGGAAAATTCATGATTTGTTGGTGCAAGTAATCATCCGATTGAGTCGACAATTCAAAGGTTGGTGAAAAAGTGTCAAGAAACTGGTTCTGTCGAGAATAGAAAAAGGGCTGGCCGACCAAAAACTGGAAGTTCTGTTGAGAATCTTGCTGCTGTGCTGCTTTAGAGCGAAGAGTAGCTAAACAACTGTCAACATCGATATCGCGATGCTCTCAACAATTAGGCATTCATGAATCGACTGTTCGGCAGATTTTGCTTGTAGGCACGAACACGCCTGCCTTCATAGTGAGCATTTAAATGATGCCGTCTTTCACATATAATTGAATTTGAATAAAAATAGTTAAACCTGGAGGAATCTAAATTTTTACATGTTTCACTTTAAAACAACATCTAGGCGCGCCTTTTGAAAGACCCTATATTTAAGTGAGTCTTTTACCTCTGTAACAAGAGTTAAGAAAAAGAGTTAATAAAAACATATTGGCTTCCAAAACTTTGTGCAAAATTCACAAAAATTTAATAAATTTAAAAAAAATTACCCTCAAAATTTTCAGGTTTTTAATCAGAATTTTTATACAACTTGAATTCTGTCAAAAAAGTACCGGTAATTGTTCAATAAAACACAAAATAATTGCTTAACCATCAATATTTATTTTATCGCCTTCAAAATAGGGTCCATTCGAGGCAATACAAATATGCCAACGCTTAGTCCAGTCATCAAAGCATCTTTTAAACGCGTTTGAAGAGATCTTCTTCATCTCCTTCAGCGAATTCGCGTTAATGGCCTCTATCGGCTCAAAGCGACGTCCGCGGAGTGGCAATTTAAGTTTTGGGAAAAGGAAAAAGTCACAGGGTGCTAAAACCGGTGAATACGGTGGTTGTTCGATGATATTTGTCGAGTTTTTAGTCAAAAAAGTGTGCACAATATGCGCCTTGTGAGAAGGTGCGTTATCATGGTGCCAAATCTATGAGTTTTCTTTCCACAAATTGTGCCGTTTCCTACACACATTCTCTCTCAAACGTCGCATTACTTCCAAATAATATTCTTTTTTTACCGTAGAACGATTTCGATCGAGTTCCGAGTGCACAACACCTTGCTAATCAAAGAAAATGGGTAGCATACCTTTCACTTTTGACCGACTTTGACGTGCCCGAGCTCCGAAGAAACTTTGACGTGGTTTTTTGGGTTTCGGCTCATGTGTATAGTGCCATTTAGCCTTCTGCTGACAGGTTTGCATGGAAAACTTATATACATACACTAGTCTCATCACCTGTTATGATGCGCTGCATAAATGTTGAATCCGAATTGACTTACTCAAGCATGCCTTCAGCCACCTTCTTCCGATGAATTTTTTGAAAGAAATTCAACTTTCTTGGAACGAGTCGAGCAGCCACGCGTCTTATGCCCAATTGATGGTGTAAAATGTAGCGAATTGATTCGTGAGACACGCTAAGGTCACGAGCTACCTCTTTCAAACTTAAATGATGGTTTTTCTGCACCACTTCCTAGACTTTGCCGTCGATGGGTTTGCGATTGTTCAATAAGTTTTGTGGTTAGATAAGAAAAGCACAATTTTATGGTTCCAAATACACTTTATTACAGTAGTATTTTTTTGTTTTTGTCGGGACAACTAGCAAGTGCAGCACTCAGACATTAATTAAGCCCATTGTACTACACTTGGATTCCCTTTTAATTTTCTTTAAACCTACCCGAGCTCCGAAGAAATCTGAGTAGATCCTGGGGTGCCAAGGAGCCAAGGTGGTTGCTTCTTAACACATCAGTGCTAAAGACCTCAAACCTCCAAAGACCTCCATGTGCTTCGCCCACAGAAAGTGGACCGTCATCAGTCGAACCAGCTGTCTGCACTCACTTCTGCTTAATGACAAGAGGGTTTGCGACCATCGATCGGACATGACAGGTAACATCAGTTTAGTTCATCTGCAGTAGTAATCCATTTGCTAACCGTGGCTTTGATGGCCGCAGAAGGGAGTGGCGAAACGGGCTCTGGACCAAAAAAGTTGGCCTCAGAGCCCCTCTTAGTAGTATAGTATACAATATAGTCTCTCTGAACATCAATACACTTGTTTCAACAAGATTCCAATTTGTGAATTTCATCCTTGAAGTGAGAATCTGGAAGGGCCGCAAAATACGCTTCAACAACTGTTATGACCTCAACATTTAATGAAAAACGCTTTCCACAAATGCATTTTTTTAGGCTTTAACACAGGTGGAAGTCACTGGGAGCCAAATCTGGTGCACACGTTGGATGCTCTAACAAATCACACTTTAATTCATGGACTTTAGCCATTGTCAAAATGCTCTTATGACACGGTGCCTTGTCCTGATGAAAAAGAGTTTTTTTCTTTAGCAAACTGGGTCTTTTTTCACGAATTTTTTTCTTTAGCTGTTCGAAAAGGCTACAATATTGTAATCGAAATTTATTGTACTACCAGTTTGTAAGTAATCCACGCAGAAAAACACCTAGACACCAACTGTGACACAGTAAGATATTTGGAATATTTTTAACACTGCCCAATTTTACATTATTTTTTAAGAAGGTTACATTTTCGGATGAAAAACAAGGAACCCTGATGGACCCGATGGTTTTTTAAATTATTGGAGATATTTGGCCAAGAGCCCTCAACTTCAGTGGAGGTTCTGTTATGGTTTAGGGTGCATTTACATCGAAAGCAACTCTGGATATACAGCTTACAGCATCGCGAATGAATAGTGTGGACTACAAAAATATTTTGGAAAATAGTCTCCTTCTTTTTATTCAGGATAATCGGGACGGGCGCTTTGTTTTTCAGCAAGACAACGCCCGAATCCACGTATGCAGGGAAACAAGGCAGTATTTGACGGATTGTTCCATCGAAACTATGGACTCGCCGGCGTGCTCTCCGGATCTAAACCCAATAGAAAACATTTGGGGTACAGGGTTGCCAATATTCGACGGACCCATCTGGCAACCCTGTATCTTTTGACAGAGACGTCAGTTCGCTTAATGGCATACTGCGTTGGAAGCGTCAGTTCAAGCAGATTTTTACCATGGAACAGTACACGCCACGCGAGCGCTCCCAAATTGTTGAAATTTACATTCAACAAAAGAAGTCAATTGTGAAAACCCAACGTGCGTATAAAAAATTAAATAATGTGAAAAGTGCGCCTACTAAGAACACCATTAAACGTTTGTACGGAAGGTTTTCGACTGCTGATGCAACCAACGCGATCGGATGAGAATATTGCTCTTGTACCGGCCAGCGATGAGATGTCGCCAAGGACATCCGAAAATCGCCGTTCTCAGCATTTGGGCATTGCTCGGACCACTTTACAACGAATTATCCGCATTCATTTGCATTTATTCCCGTATAAGATTCAATTGACGCAAATATTGTTGCCTGCGGACAAGCATCGTCGATTGGAATGGGCCCAAAGGCGCATGGGTCCGTCAAATATCGGCAACCCGTTATATTAGTGAGAAGAGTTTATGCCAACAATCGCCAATTTGAAAGCACCAACGATCTTAAAGCGGCAATTAAGACAGAATGGGCTTCTCTAGATGTAAATTTACTTAAAAAGTTAGCAGAATCGATGAAGAAAAGGTTATTTTGTGTCGCTGAAGCAAATGGTGCTTCCATAGAATACTAAAATATTCTAGACGATAGAAAAGAATTCGAAAAAAGTAAATTTTGATAAACGCCTGAAAATACGTGTTTGCTAAAAATTTTCTTTATGTATTAAAAAAAGATCTAAATTCTGTAATGAAACAGACAACTTTTGTTACTTTAATCGATGTGAAATCTATAAATTAAAATACTTTGAAGAATTAGGGGTGTCTTATGATTATTAAAAGCACCTAATAATATTCCTTACAGTGCTTCTAAGCTTGTCAAATTGTGGTTGAAAATTAATGTGTGGCGGGCGTTCTATTTTTTGTTGCTGTCAAATCGAAGACAGTAATCTTGCTAGAAGCCTCCTCATGCTGCCTTAGTTTACCGAGGGCCGACATATAAAGGGTGGTTAAGTTTCAAGGGCCGGTGTTGATTTTGAATATGATACAATTTTTTCAAGAAATTATTATCATTTCTGTGTGACAAGTGGCACCGTCCTGTTGAAACCACATATCGTCCACATCCATATCTTCCAATTCGGGCCATCAAAAGTTCGTTATCATCTCACGATAGGGAATACTATTCACAGTAACTGCCAGACCGGCCCCATTTTGGAAAAAATACGGCCCAATGATGCCGTCGCCCCATAAACCACACCTAACAGTCACTCTTTGTGAGTGCATTGGTTTTTCGGCAATCATTCTTGGATTATCATTAGCCCAAATGCGGCAATTCTGCTTATTGATGAATCCACTGAGGTGAAAATGTGCCTCATCACTGAAGATGATTTTCCTCGAAAATTAGTCATTCACTGTTGCCATTTCCTGCCACCATTCTGACCATTGACGACGCTTGAAATGGTCAAGAGGCTTTAGTTCTTGAGTCACTTGCACCTTGTAAGCGTGTAAATGCAAGTCTTCATGCATAATGTTCATCAACGACGAGCGTGAGAGGTGCAATTGTTGGGCACGAGGACGAGTTTAGGTGGACGTCTCTTCAACCACACTATCGCGAACAGCAGCAATATTGTCTGCAGTACAAGCTGAACGAGCATGCACTGGTGTTTTCACATCTCCTACAGACCCGGTTTGCTCAAACTTTTGCACAATTTTTCCGATTGTACGCACATTTGGACGATTACATTGACCGAAAGTACGCGATATGCATTTTGATGTGATCGCCCGTTTTCATAATAATCCTGAATAACTTTAACGCGTTGCTTGATTGTATATCTTTCCATAGTTCAAATTGAGTTAGTCTGAAATTGAAAAGTATCAAATGAAATGTAGAAAATTACTTGACGTTTGGGTGTGGTTTACATTCATCATTGGCCCTTAAAATTTAACTACCCTTTATAAAGTTTACTTTAACTCCTATTTGGGGCACAGGACGTCAGCGGGAGCAGAGGACACAACCAATTAATGAATAAAAGTCTGACGTTACGCCAATCGCCAATATATATATTACATAAATACCTAGAGTAAAATAATGTTACCAGCAGCTACCTTTTATAACATTTTTAAAATGTTAATTAAGAAATGTATTGCAACAGCAACAGCAACAAAGGCACAGCTATTACTCGTGTAAATTAAACTGAGAGCAGCGGCAGTGGCGGCACATGTAATCATTCATACACTTTCTTGTATGGCTGTGCATGTAATGAATTGCAGTTGGAAACTCGTTGTACTGTATATTATTAAAATAATACACACACACACACCCACATAAATGCGCATAGATTTATGTTTACCAGCCGTTATGGCAATATATCACTTCGCTTCCCTCGGATAGAAATTTAACTCCGGGTAAGCACATACGTGCGTATATGTGTGAGTGCATTTGTACTTGTGTCATGCTCATTAAAAACAACAAGCAGAAGAGAAAAGTAAAAATAGCATGCGAAGGTAAAAACAAAACAAAAACGACAGTTAATGCAATTTTATGCTCGTTGCACATAGAGAGCGCTGGCGCACAGATGGAGGCAAGCAGAAAGGTAGACAGACAACGGGACAGGTTGCATGTATGCACGTGCTTGTTGTTGCTGCTAGCAGACATAAAAACCCGTGTGCAAGGCCACGAGCTTGATTACTCAGCTACATACATACATACGTACAGTAGTGCGGTTGCATTAGTGTGTGCGTGCGGTGCTATATTTACTCAGCATTGTGGCAATTTTCGCATAGCATATTTCAAGGCGACTGACGCCAGCCAACAGTTAGCATGCAAGGTGTGCGAAATTACACAACTGTAATAGCAGTTGCAATTATAATTGCCACATGGCAGGCAGACGTGTCTGTGCAGCCTTGAGGCAAGGGTAAAGAAAACAAGGAAACGATGCAAAAAACAAAGAAAAATTCCAAAAGTTGTAAAGCGTGCAGGGAGGCAGTTGCGAAAATTTGCTTAAAAAGCGGAAAAATATGGCGACAATGCTTCCCTCATTACTGAGCTGCTGAGTATTGTTGTGCTGTCGCTCATTGGCTCTGCTATCGCTGCTGGTGTAGCCTGCGGTTGATGATGTTGTCAATATTTGTGGCAATTTTCGTGTATAATTACAAAGGTAAAAGCAAAAAGCCGTCAAAAAGACGCTAGTGCAATAACAACGTTGGCAGCTGAAAGGTAATGAAAAAACTACACAAGTGTGACGATAAATTGTGTGGTTAAAAGGCATCGAAAGCAAGCAGCCTGCGGGCTGTAGGCGAGCTGAAGAGTTGAACCAATGGTAACGGTATATTAATGTAAATACTACTCACGATTGTTTGAGATCAGTGGCGTACGGTATATGTTGCTGTTTAACAAATCCCTTGAACGAGGAAAATTCACGGATGCCTGGAAAGTAACAACCATTAATCGAGTACTCACAAGTGGAAATAAAAACAATATCGCCAATTATAGAACAATTGCCAAATTAAGTTAAATTTGAAATGATTGTCAAAGAAAAAATGTATTTTGCAGTTAATCGTTATATTTCAGCTACTGTTTCAAATCTTCCAGTGTTGTCTGAATTTTGTATATCATCTTTAAAAAAAAACTCAAGTTGACACGGTTTACACAGACTTTTCAAAAGCGTTTGATAAAGTTAATCATAGGGTTTTAATTTCCAAATTGAGTGCTATAGGATTCCATTCCACTCTTTAAAATGGATTAAATCAAATCCTATCTCTCCTATCGGAAATGTGTCATCAAAGTTGATGGATCTATTTCTTTTATTGCGTCCTATGGTGTACCCAAGAGAAATATACTGGGTCCCTTACTTTTTATACTTTTTGTTATAGGGGGCCTCTTATCAGTGGCTTCAAAGAAAGGTGTTTTTCCTCAATTTTTTTTTTCGAGGCGAAAAAAGCTACACACAGGAATAATCTTTCGCATTTGTGTGAAGGCATGATTGAAGAGTATTAAGCAATTTTTTAACATAAATAAAAAAACAAAATGGCGGACATATGAGGGATCTCGCACAGCTTCTCGTTGCGTGCTAGTAAAACGGCGTGTAAGATTGCGGTCGAAGTTTTCACCTGAAACACTAAAGGAAAATATTGCCTTATTCAGAAGGTTTTCCCGCATATAATAGACTACTCTTGTACTCTTGAAAAAAATGAACACACAATTTCTCTATCTGGTCTCGCTAGGGACCAAAAGGTCTATATGCGTGGCCTGTTGCCAACCAGGCTAACCTAACATAACCTAACACACAATTAATTATTGAAAAAAGTGTTTTTTTCGGTATTTTTTTAAAAAAAGGTGTTAAATAACATTAAAAAATGATTTTTTTTGTATTTTGTTAGTTAACTAGTTGCGCATTTTAATGATCTTTATATAGATTATCGGTTTGAAACGAGAACTTTCGTCGTTTTTTTTTTCAAAAACATGGTTTTGAGAAAACGTGTTTCAAAGTTTTCAGAAGGTAGACAGTATACTCAAACGAGGGACGGTACACAGGCCTGTAACTCCGAAATCCCTTTGAAGTCCGCTATACAATTTTGATATTCTCCTATAATATATCTATCGATTGCAATAAAAAAAAATCGATTTTTTGAAGCCGACTGATAAGAGGCCCCCTCTTAAGGGCATTTCTAGTTGTTTTAATAACGCAAATTTTCTCTTGTATGCCGATAGTTTAAAGATACACTCGAGGATCGCAAGTACAGTGGACTGTTTCAATCTGATTTAAATAACGTCATTGCTTAGCGTAAAAGAAATAAGTTAGATTTAAATATAAGCAGGTGTTTTTATATTTCTTATTCTAAATTTTGTTCTCTTATACCCACTTCCTACCACATTTTTAGTTATATTTTATCCAATCGAACTGATATTATTGATTCTAAATTCTCTTTTCAAAAATATTTAAATTACACCATTTCAAAGTCTTATTGCGTACTTGCGTTTATCCGACGTTTTAGTTCGGACTTTGTTGATCCATATACTCTAAAGTTGTTATATATGTACGTCTCTGGTGCATTTGAAGTTCGAATTCGCCGTTTTTATTTGGAGACCATATTATGCTCGTCATAATACTAGGTTTGGACGTGCCCAGAAGCTTTTGTGCGTTATGCTTTGCATTCTTTAAATTTCACTGATCCAATTCCATCCTATAAAAGTCGGTGCTTGTTGAGAAATCTAAAAACACTAGATATTAGAAGGACTACTATCTCCATTACTTTTGTTTTCGTTTATATAAATGGGGTTATTGACTCCACATTGCTACTCGAGAAAATCAATTTCAATTTTTCTCAGCGAAGTTTACGGAATCATGATTTTTTCTGGTTAGGGATGGTAAGAACTAATTATGCTTCCAATGCTCCGATTTCTGGAACTCTGGGAGAATTTAATTCGCTTTCAAATCATACAGGCCTGGATTTTTCTTCCACAAAGAACCACTTCAAATTGGTACTCAATGAATTGTTGAACTAAATTCTTAGTATTGTTTAATAATCTTTCTCTGTAAATTCAAAGAAATGTTATATTTTTCTTTGACTCATTACAATTGAAGCTAGTGTATTATAAGTTTAATTTTACTTTGATTAATTTATTTAGCACTAATCTGTTTTCATAGTCTATAAGAAATACTATATTTGTTAGACTATTAATTGAATAAATAAATAAATTATTAGTTGCTATATCGCCGGCTTTGGAGGGTTCGATTCCATTTTCTCTAACTTGTTACGGTTTCAGTAACAAATTTTAATCAGAAGTGATAGGTAATTAGCCTAGGGTGTCTATGCGCATGATGGAGCTGCTGGCCTAGATTTAGCTGGAAGGAGCAGCATTTCGTTTTCAGCCGCTTGCTACAAAACAGACGCTATTTTGGGCTAAATACTTATTAAAAGATTGTACAGCGCCCAATTTACTACGCCCGTATCCCCAAATCCCTTGTTTGTCTGTGACGCTTCACTCGTTAGGAAAACTTACTCGCCGCTAACCTCTATATCTGAAGGCAAAATACTATCGGCAACGGAGTAGTGTATATATACACACTTTCATATACAGCTCTAGCCAGAGGCAGGAACAGATATTTAAGATCCTAATCCATAGCGAATATATTTAAATAATATAATATATACACTTTAGATATCAGCAACCTTTAACGCTTTGTCAAAAGCTCAGGATGGTTCAATATGGAAAGGGAAATGTAGCCGAACTATAGATGGTTTTGTAAGAGTAGCTTTTTCATGGCCGACATACATAGGGAGGGAGTTTGGCATTGCCTGCCGAGGGACGACCGCGTTTGGAAACAAAAACTTGTTCTAACATTTGGTGTTTCATGGCCGTATATTTGAACCCAGTCACTTCAGAATGATAGCCAGGCACCAACCCATCCGGCTACGGCGGCCGCTAATTATTGGCAGAAAATAATCATTCAAAATGTGCTGAAAAGAGACACCGTCACACCATCCATAGACATTGCTTGTCCTCGGCGATTTTCAAAAAAATGTGGTCCAATTATTCCACTGCTTGACAATGTACGCCAAAACGTCACTGTGAGACTGCGAAGTGGCTGTTGATGTTTTAATAGACAGTTTTGCCCAATAATCCGTTAGGCTTAAGTTTCTGCACGAAGGAGTGAAGTCTAAGATCGTTCGCAGCCGCTCTCTTGCGCATGGCCTAACACGGATTATCATCAAACTTGTAGCAACGAGTTCATCATATTGATTTGTTTTCGATGTCGGGCTGCGTCCCAGCCATGGGACGTTTGCCACCGAGCTTCTAGCTCGGAACTTTCGCCCCGATGAACGAATAAAATCTTCACTTGGATACGTCATGTAAAAGTCGAATATTGCAACGTGAATAAAATCGACGACGAGCAGTTGCACACGAATCATTGGTCTTCAAATACCCTTCGATTGCGCGCCCGTCTAGTACAGCATTGTGACTAAATAACACGCTCGAATAACGATGCTAGGTTAGGCTAAGTTAGCTTGAGTGACTATCAGCCGACACACTTAGGACTGAATAGTCCCATTGTGAGTCTTCTCTGAACCAAACAGTGGATTTAATGAATTTTGTTAATTTCGGTAGCTCTATTTATGAAATCCTTTCAGTGTTGTCAGGAAAAGCGAATCCGAGCGTGAAAAGCCTTTTTCTGTATAAAGCATTTCATGTACGTAATAGGTGTTCCATGGTTTCCTCTTCTTCAATATCTTGACAGCTTCGATCAAGCTACCCATGGTGAAAAGAATTGAGAAGGTGTGGCCAATAACACAACTTTATCCGGCTCTCAGCGAATCTGACAGAATCAGCTGCTAGGCCGCCGAAACAATAGATGTGTATACAAAAAACTGAGATTGTGTTGGTGATATACGAAAAAAATCAGCACAATGTTACGTCGATGCCAACCGAACAGCGACTGATTAGACTAGATTCGACTACCGAATCTCCTTTGTGATGCGGCAGCTAAAGTTCCCTCTCAATTTTCTTTTTCACCATAGTTAAAAAATAAACCTTCTAAATCTATCATCCTTGGATTGAGGCTTGTGAATACGTGTGAAATGAGCAGCCAGAATACTGCTGCTGAGCCCCCGATGACGTAGCTGTCAAAGTTTCTCGCTTAATTTGATTTTTTACCAAAACTGAAGGCCAAACCTGGTAACCTATCATAATTGGAAGCTAAGGCTGTCGCTCCCGGCTCATGCTCTCAGCAGTTAAACAGCAACTTTAAATTTAAAACTTAATTTTGCCACCGGACACCCTGTATTTTCCTCGATAACAAATATCTGCGAATAAAAAATAATTTCAAAGGGGAAAAAAGGTAAATATCAAATTGAGAGCTGAGAGCTGAGATTCTTTCAAAGATTTGAGAATTTTTTAAGCGTTTATTGTGGCTAGGTTGAATATTTCATTCTATTTATGTATGTATCGATGTGTGTATGTGTGGAATAAATTTTGTTGATGGCTTTGAAATATTCGAGTACATTTTTTACTCAATCCCTTTCTATTTCTCATCCGTTCATTACAGCTCAAGTGATAAATTAAATGCGGATATGCACGAAGAAGATGGCGAGCTGGGAATTGGAAGAAACGAGCACGAAGAAGAGGAAGAAGACGGAGGCCTATACTCACAAACCCTTCCATTCTACCAGCAACCGGTAGCACTGCAACGCATGCAATTTGCGCATTCGGCATCAGCTACATCCGTATCATCAATGTCATCGACAACAACGACACCACCACCACCGCCACCACCTCAACCGTCAGTAGCATCAGTACAACCATTAAAGCAACAACAGCAACACCAACCAGCAACAGCTCAGACCCTAACCTCACTAGCATCATCAGCAACAGCCGTAAATATATACCAAGAACAACAAGCCCTTCAACAGCACGCACACCAGCCCCAACAACAACAACAAAAATTACGACCAGAACAAATGACTTCCGCAACCGCTGCCAACGGCAACTTCAACATCAGCGTCAACGCCTCAGCAGCTACAGCTGCAGCTTATAAGCGACAAGAACAAAAGTTGCGAAGATTACGCGAACTGCACTCGCTCGCCTTGGAGGGGGGCGACACGGCACGCGGTTATTGCTCCTGCGATGAGCAATGGACCTCATCATCGCCGCCCATATCCGACTCGCCGACACTCTCCAGCAATGAAGGACACGAAAAGACATCCGACGGAAGTGAAGCCAATGAAACAATACAAGCAGCAGCAGCAACAACAATAATAACAACGACGACAGCAAAACCAACATCTGCCGAAACAACAGCAGCAATGACGGCCGAACGGCGAGTGACAGGAAACGCGTACAAGCAAATAAACGTGACAACAGGACGTGGCCGGTTGGCCGTCGGCGGTAATGATGGCGGTCACAGCCGGACGAGACAACAACAAATGCACAACAATAGCACTATTGATGGTGTTGGCAACATTTGGACGGGCACGCGGGCAAATGAGGTCGCCAAGGCAGCGGCCGCCGTGGTGGCAGCAAAGGCAGCTGGAGCAGCAGTTTCGACAGCAGCAATGGCGGGCGCGGTGAGGGGTGCAAGCAGGCCAGTGCCGGCAGCGCGCCTCAAGCAACAACATCATGTGCGCTTTTCGGACGAAAAGAATTTCTCCGATTAGATTGGCACGCTGTGCAAAAGGACAACTGAAAACAAAAAACAAAACCAAATTAGGGCAAAGGTGAAGAAGAAAAAAACGGACGCGAAGTAATTGCGAAAAAGGGTGAATGGCGACAATGATTCGGTTTCATTAGAAAAGGAAAGTAATAGGGGTTTTAAAAATTATTTTTACATTAGAGAAAAAAGTGAAAGCCTTTCATTAAACAAAGAAAATATGGCAAGTACATAAAAAACCGAAAACTACTAAAAAAAGTGAGTTTCACCAAATTTCAACAAAATTTAATTATCTCGCCGGGGCATGGGCATATATTTAAATTTTGTAGATTTCTCGCTAATTGCTAACCGTTTTGCTGAACAACACTTCACTTTAACATCGCTCCAGTTGTGTGCACTCCAATTCAAATTGATTGCCTTCAATTAGACTGCCCAATAATACCCATCGAACATTGGGAACGCATGCACGCCGATACAAACATATACACCTATGTGTGTTTGGGTATCAGCCTCAGCCCACACTTGACCCACAACCATTAACATCGCACACCGTTCACGCTAATAGAGGGGCCCGAAATGTGTAATCAATGGGAAATACAAAATTATGAGAATAGACTCCACTTCTAGTTGCGAACACCGATAAAGCAATAAACGGGAAAATTAATGAAAATAAATTAACAAAAAATACAAGTATATAAACAGTTAGAATACGAGTATAACTAAGTACACGCAGAGATACACGAGCATTTATGTAAAAAGTAATAATCACCGATGGAAAGTTGTAAAAACCAATTAAATGGTACAGAGCAATGAGTAAAAATTTCCAATCAAAATAATCTAAGCGTAGGCTTTGGTAGCTCTTCTTATTTATTTGCACGACAAAGGTTGCCAGATGCTTTAAATGCCATTTGACTGATTTTTATTTAATTCTTTATTTATTTATTCATTTTATTTTTTCCTTGTTGACTCCTCTCGGGAGCATAGAGCCTCGACAAGGGATCTTATTAGGTTACTAGCTTCTAAGCCGAACAGTTGTTCAGAATTCTCGAGCAGTGGTTTGCACCCGGGTTGACACGCGCTCCTTCCATAAGGCAGCGCATTCATAGAGGAAATACAAAATCATTTACTTTTTCTCTGGTTGTTGTTTAGAACTGTAAAGGAATGTGTTGGGAGGCATGCACATTTTGGCTGCTTGTTCCCCGGTAGACCAGAAGCCAGTTATCTCCGCCGTGAGTCTGCACGCATCCCTTCGTTTCATATTTGTCAGTAGTATTGACGGTTGTTTGTGGTTGTAGGGGATCCATAACTTATGCTGTATTTGCATGTTGTCTGGTCTCTCCATCTGCTTCCAGCGATTTGTAGACATTTTAAGAAAATTGCAATCTTGATTGCACCCATTAGTGTGAATACCGATTTTGTCCGGTTCTTCCGCTTTTTCGTTTCCTCCAATGTGCCGATGTCCAGGGACCCAGATTAAGGTAATTTTATGGTTGTCATTTCTTTGAATTTTTACCTCCCTGCACATGTAGAAACATAAGCGCTCTTCTTTTCGCTGGAATGGAGCTGACTAAAATACCATTGGTTTGTAATATGGCGAATTGTTCCAGTTTTTGGTTTTTTCCTTGTTCATTCCTCTCGGGAGCATACGGCCTCGACAGGGACTCTTCCATCGCACGCGGTTCTGCGCTGTTGTTTTCGCACCGTCCCATGAGATGTCTGCTAGTTCGCGCAGCATCGAGGGAGTTCTGTGCCAGTGTCCAGTGTCATTATCGCGATGCTATCTGGTGGTTTTCTCAACGTTTGGCCTATCCATCGCCACTTTCTGCGTTTGATTTGCCTAAGGGTGGGTTCCCCGTTTGTTTATCTCCACAGTGCGTCGTTACCATCAGTTTGGCCAGAATATTCTGCAGATAATGCGGAGGCATTTGTTGATGAAAGATTGCAGTTGACATTTTCATTTGATCCACCATCTGTCGTGATGATGCAGCCGAGGTAGCAGAAGCTTTCGACGAATTCCATCGGGCATCCGTCAACTAATATCCGCTTTGCGTTATTGTGGTTAACTGTCATAGCCTTGGTCTTGGCGATGTTGACCTCAAGTCCGGCAGTGCGTGCTAGCGCGTCTAGTTTGTCCGCCTTCACTTGCATGTCAGAGAGTTTGTGAGAGAGGAGGAAAATGTCATCGGCGAAGTCCGGGTCCTCAAGAGGTCTGGTGAAACTCCAGACCTGTACTTACTAGCGGCGAATCTTGCTCGATAACTTTGTTGGTACTTTCACATACAAATTTGTTGTCGAGTTAGCCGAGCAGAGAAGTGGTGAATAGAAGAGGCTTGTAGGGTGTATGAACTGTGTCACTCTTCTGTTCTGATCTGCTCTCTTTGTTCCCACTACTCTGAAATTGTAATTCGCCTTTGTGGAAATTGGATTCTATCATAAAACAAAATGTGTAATGAGACTAGTAGATTCGCTGCAGCCCTCTAAATAAAATAAGTGTTCTGCGCCTTTCCATTTTAATTTGATTTTTTTTAACAAACCAAAATATTTTCATATACTACAAGAATATCATTTTTAGACACCCGCGAATATGCAATACCTTTAAATAAGCAAATGAGGCTTCATAAGAAAATTGACTACGCAAACTTGAGGTTTTTGCAGCTGCTCATATTAATATATACAGTCTCGTGCAAAAGGGTAGGGCCGCTACAGTTTTTTTCTATTTTATTTTAGCCCTAAACCAATAAAGGCAGAAGTTTATTAAATGTTGAGATTTAAAACTGAACTAAAAAAACTCAACAGCTGAATAAAGAATTGGAAGTAGATCGTCAGTAATTGATTGTGAGAGAGAAAGTAGCGGTGAAAAGTGAGTCCAATACATCGGAAGTGCGTGAATGTGAGTTAAAATCCAAGCCTAAAGATTGAATTGGTCCATTAAGATTATTATTTGCGTTTCAAAAAAAGAGACCTAAACTACCTTTGTATTAGAGAGGACACATTAAGGTTGACTTTTGCTGGAAAAGATTGACTATTGAGGGGTTTAACTATATTTATTATTCAATTACTTGCGACACACATAATTAATTACTTATTGTATATACGGGCGTCGTAGCCGAATGAATTGGTGCGTGACTACTAGTCGGAAGCGCGCAGATTCGAGTCCCAGCAGACCTCTGAGTGTATTTCTGCCGTTCGGAGTCGGCTTAAAACTGTAGGCCCCTCCATCTGTGGATTAGCATCAAGACGCACTCCGTCAAGAGCCCAGCCAGATAACCAAAAAGGGTGTAAGCGCTAAATATACTCGTATATATGTATATAAGGTGAAGTCTAAAATAAACGAGACTGAGCTAAAATAGAAACCACAGGAGCTTTCTTCTGTTAACTTCGATTTTTTTTATTCAAAATAGTCTCTGGCCTCGATGCACTGTTTTGCGCGATCTAAACGCTTTTCGGAAGAATGTTTCAGGTCATTGACCGGAATCTCCTTCAGGATGTCGGTACAAGCTTTTGTATGGCCTCTACGGACGAAAAACGTTTTCTTTTAACAGCCAAATGCAGTTTTTCGAATAGGTGGAAGTCACACGGAGCCATATCAGGCAAATACGGTGAGTGATTGATGGTTAAAATGCGATTTCTAGTCAAAAATTAAGTCGCAAGAGTGGATTGATGAGATGTTGCAGTATTATGCAATAAGCGCCAGCTTCCTTCTTCGCGGTATTCATGGCAAGATAGAAAAATGCAATGACGGCTTGGTCCATTGGCGTGAACTCCTTTTCGACAATTCCCTGGGAATCGTAAAAACAAATGAGCATCGACTTGATTTTTGACTTCTCCAAACGCGATTTTGTGGGTGGTGGCTCGTCTAGGGCCTTCCATTCGGCACTTTGACGCTTAGTGTTAGGTTCATGTTGGAAACACCACGTTTTATCACCAGTTACAATGTTGTAAAGGATGTTCTCGTATTTCTCGTCTCTTTAATGAGGCCTTTTGAATGTTGAATTCTGAGCAATTTTTGGTCCTCAGTTAACTTGTGCGGAATGAAACGTGCACAGGCCTTTCGTAAGCCCAAATGATCAGTTAAAATACAATAAATCGATGTTTTGGAGATATTCAACTCCGATTCCATGAATTTCAAAGACGATTTCGGTTCATTTTTGATAAATTAACAAACAATTTCGATGGAGTCTTCGGTGATTACCGATTTTGGGCAGCCCGTATGTTCATCTTCCATCTTCAATTCAAATGTTTCGGTACCGATTTTAAAACAAAATTTGATATAAGCTCCTTGATCGAAAGTTATTTTTGTACCTATGACACAAACATACTGACACTTTAGACGCAATAATTTCGCTGCCACTGAACCGAATGTCACCAAGCTTTCATTGGAAATCAGCTAGGGATGTAACTTCCTAGGTACTAACTCATTAAAAAGATCTTGTTTATTTTGGAATTCACCGTGTATATATATTTTTATTGTATTTATATATTCATACTGCGTGTGGCAAAAATTCTTAAGAAAAAAACCAAAAACCTTTTAGGAATAAATTCTAGCCTTTCTATGTAAATCTAGGAACGCGGCTTCCAGGCTATCGGGCTTCAAAATGATGAATAACTGAATTATTTGGATTTTGTCTTTTTTGTTATTAACTCAAAGACCTGTGAATAAAAACTAAATAGCGTTTCATATGCCAAAAATTGTATAAGTTTTTATGTTCTAAACTTCACAGAGATTACAAAAACTCCATTTGTCTTAAGCTTTCCCATAAAACTGCATGTTAAAATTTGTTTATAAACACTTTATAAACCAGCAATATTTTCATTAGCTGGCAACCTTCAGGTCACAGTAAAAATCAACATCATAACATAAATAAAAAAATAATTGGCTACTACTTCAAAACAACTAACACACACAAGCATAGAATTTTAATGAATATTTTTCCCACTCAAAGTACAACAAGCAAACATGTAAATAGTTCAACCAAACTAAAGTGGAAAAGTGAAAACAAACGCGCAAACATTTCAGTTATTCAACCAAAATTTGCGTATCTTTGCCAAAGCCAACTAACAATAGCAACAACACGAATACGCAGGAAAGCAAATATATGTGAAGCAAGGACACTGCATTTCAAATTAAAGTATGCCAAAAATGTATTAGGAAAAAACACAATAGCAACAACAAGCAACAAAATTGCGGAAAACAAAAAGCCACAGAATTAGCAAAACCAAACAACAAAATTAAGTCACAAAAACTCGGCAAACAACTAAATAAAATGGCTCATAAAATACGTATGCTCGTTCACATGTACATACCTGGGTATGTATGTATGTATGTAGATGCCGAAAAAGTGGCGAGCAGTAGAAAAAATTCGCACAAAGGTGAGAACTCGGAAATGCAGATAGCTGTGAATTGGATCACAAAAAACACTGAGTGTTGCATAGTTGCGGGCGCAGAGTTGTTTATCCGTTCGGTTAGTTATAAACACATAGCATTTGCATACATATATGCGAGTACATATATATGTATGTGTGTACGTACATATTTAAAAAGTTACCGCACAAAGTACCGATATTTCCACGCCCACTGATTTTCACTTCTGATTGTTTGCTCGCTTATGTTTATTTTTGATTAATCAAAACGATTTTTTGTCTTCGTTTCTATTTCTTTGCTGCTATAGAAACCCCTTTCTGGCGCAATTCTTCCCATATTCAAACACCTGCATTTATTCACGTTTCCCGCAAAAGTTTTACTTTCGCTCTATTTTGTACGAATTTCACTTGAATTTTGTACGATTTGTTGTAAAAAATCGCAAACTCTTAACATTTTCGCTTACTAACAGTTACCCACATTTTAATTACTTCACTTTTCTTATTCTTTTTTCTTGCATTTTTGGTGCGAGCAAGTTACTGATTTGTTTCGTTAGCAGATTTCCCCCTATCCCTTTGATTTTCTACTAACATCAGCGCCTCTTAGCTGTCCATCAACATTAGGGGAATTGCACTGATTGCCGTATATTTATTTGGTGTTATATTTTAGCTCACTTTATTTGGAAGTTCTGTGTCAAAACTTTTTAATACCTTTTTGTTGGTTGAGGGGAGAATGGACTGCCGTAAAGTTGAAGTTGTTGCAAGCACAACAAATCTACGCACGCTTGGAAATTTGTAATAAATCGACCGCTAATTGCTCTCATCAGGATTTAAAAACTTTTGAAAGCAATTTAAAATTGCAATGAATTCAAATACCACGCACAATTGCCCAATTTCAAAGCATTTCGAAAATTTTAATTTCAGAATACGGAGCGGTTTGGTTTAAGCTTTTTATTTGTGTGCTGTTAACATGAAGAAAATAGATTTGCTCGCCGCTGTACTTTTTTTTTCATAGTGTTAGGTTAGGTTAGGTTGACCTGGCTGGCTGAAAGCCATCACATACACCTATTGGTCCTTTGTATTACCAGATGGAGCTAGATCTTTGCGTTTCTTTGTAGTAGATGTCTTGTAATACGGCTGCGTCTTTTGCGAATCTAAGTAAGCTTTGAAGCCTTAACCTCGAGAGGCATTCATTCTAACTTCTCATATTGTAAAGCTCCTAAACATTTCATTCGCGTTCTAGCTAATACTGGGCAAGAACATAGAAGGTGTTCTAGCGTTTCCCTCTCTTCCAGTTCATTGCAAAATCTGCAGCTATCATTGTTTGCAATTCCCATCTTGTGTGCGTGTGCCACTAACGAATTGTGGCCTGTCGGTATACCTACGATAGTTCTGCTTTCCTTTCTAGACAGGACTAGTACGAATCTGGCGGTTTTATCTGTATTCTGTGTACACGTGATTTTGAATATGTAGATTTAGACTATTCCCCCTCCTGTCTATCCGTGTTTTCACGTCCGCAGCGATCATATTTAAAGGTTTCAGTATGTCGTTTTCTTGTTCAACTTGTATGTAAACAGCGCTCTTGGCAATCTCATCTACTATTTTGTTTCCTGCAATGCCCTTATGTCCGGTTACTCTATAGATGTGCAGCCGTCTGTCTGTGGATAGCCTCTCTATGGCTTTCCTGCTTTCTCGAACATTTTTACATGAAATTTCATATGAGTTTATTGCTTTTATCGCAGCTTGGGTGTCAACGTATATATTTATTTTAGCGTTGCTTGATGTCTTTGCGAATGCTATTTTCCAGAAAGATACTGCAGTGGTTGGGGCGCTTAAATGGCTGGCTGATGCCTAGTTCTGCTTCTGCCCGTCCTACTCCGTCTAACATTTTCAAGCCATCAGTCAATATATAAAGTGTATTTGGGTTAGATTTCATTCCTCTTTTCCATCTCACTTCTTCTATTGTTGTTCGGAAATTCTTCACCCAATTGAATTTTGGAGTCATATTGTCGGTCTGGACCCTGTAACTCATGCCTATTGAGCTATGTCCGATTGTTTTACAGGTAAATTCGCCAGTCGCTCTGAGTCTTACGGCAAATTTAGCTGCTAGACATTCTGCCGCAATATCAATCGGTGACGAGTTTAGTATTCTTTCAAGCGCTGCCGTTGCAGTAGTTCTCAATGAACTTGTGGTGCAGAGTGCACCAAGACGTTGAATGATTTGCATAGCTTTTTTATGTGTCGGTTTTCTTAGCGCAGTCCACCACACCAGTGCTCCGTATAGTAATATTGGCTTTACTATAGCTGAGTAGTACCAATACACTATAGCAGGAGATAGACCCCATGTAACTCCCAGCCTGTTTTGCCCATTCGTGCACTGATGTGAGTGTATTATTCATTATGTCACTCACGGTGTTTAGATATTTGCCTGTCACTCCTATGCCTATGTCATCTGCCTTCAAATTTCTTTAGTAACTCACTAACCGCGTGTAGCCAGCGAAGTAGCGATAGAACACCACGTTGTAGCGTACCCTCGCATGCTACTTTAGTGAGTTTAACTTCGTTCCATTCCGCCCTTATTATTCTACAACCTACCAGGTTGTTAAAACAGTTAGTCAAAAATGTTTTAGCCGAGTTACTACATTTTTATCAAAGAAGACGGAGTTTCACTTTTTCAGCTCCCTGCATGTGGCGCAAAATTAATCATCCATTTTTTTTTTATTAATTTTTTTTAATAAATAATGTAAAAAATGTATAAAAGGTGGCGCAAAATTAATCATCCAATTTTTTTATTCACTTTTTTAATAAATGTAAAAAGTGTGGTGCAAAATTAATCATCCAATTTTTTTTATTCATTTTTTCTTCTAAATAATATTAAAAATGTGGCACAAAATTAATAATCAAATTTTGTTTTTGATTAACTTTTTCACTGAATAATTTAAAAATTTGTATACAAGGTGCCCTGCAGCATATTTCCTTTGATTTCATTCCCATTAGTAACTTCTTCATTTATTTCAACTCGAAAATGTCTGCTTTGTAAGAATGATTTTAGTAGCGTAAAGACTTTATGAGGAAGACTCTATTTTAGTTTGAATAGCAACTCCACGCGTCATGCCTTCCCAG
Source organism: Anastrepha fraterculus (assembly GCA_037575425.1). Classification (NCBI taxonomy): domain Eukaryota; kingdom Metazoa; phylum Arthropoda; class Insecta; order Diptera; family Tephritidae; genus Anastrepha; species Anastrepha fraterculus. The sequence continues at coordinate 49,458 of JAYXIM010042579.1, forward strand.
ATGCTTGCGCTATGCCTACGAAGACAGCAGCTCGGTACTCTCTATTTGCGAATCCTTCTCCGCCGATTTTATATACAAAGTTGATCTGCTCAATGGTGGATTGATTTGTCCTAAAGCCATACAGCTGCGTAGGGATAAGATTTCTTTGTGCAATTCTAAGGTTGACCCGATGTCTTTGAACAGCCAATTTTGTTGTATTACTCACAAGCTTGATTGTCAGTAATTCGAAATCTGTTTTCAGACTTTAGTTATTATCATAAAATAATTTAAGTTCAATTTAAGACTTTGTTAGCTTAATTTATGAATTCAATTTTGTTTCTTCAATTTCGTTAAGCTCAAGTTATTTAAAAACTTTATTTATATTTAACTTTTCTACTCACTGGCGCCACTCATGTGCTACTGTCGACGAAATTGCTCAATCGTAGTTCTCAAGTATCCATTAACCCTATAAAGAGTTATACTAATAAATACAAAAAAAATTGTAGTAAATATTAATAGGATGCAAGTGAATAAAATATTGTATAGAAATAAAACTAAGTTTAAGGACAACTCCTAGACTGCACCGAAAAAATGACTAAGATAAAAAAAGTTACATAAGAAAATAAATACAAAAAGTATAGCCATGACGGTTCTCCATACTTTTTAAGAAACTTTTAATTGTAGAAAAAGAAATGAAATTACGAGATAATTTTAAAATTTCTAAGTGAAAGTGAATAGTGGCGTAAGTTTGTAAATATTATTGTAAGCAAAATAAACAAATAAAAGCCTAGCAACTAAGTAGCTGTACTGTGTATGTGTGAACGAATGAGTGGCCGATTAATCGCATTTCAATCTGTAGAAAGTGCGAGAAAATGAAGTATGAAAGGAAAGCATTCATATGCATGAATATAGTATTACATTGAAGGCGGTTTTCCAATATCGAAATACAATAAATAAAGTGTATAATATTTAGCTAAATATTAGTGAATTTACTATAGTCACTACCTAAGGGCTCATGCATACATAGAAGTCGAGTTCAATTTGATAAAAATTGCAAACAAAAGATGAGGTTAGTGTGTAATAGATAACGAAGGGCGTAAAACGATATCAGTTCGAAAAATTAATTTTAAAGTGAAAAGTTATTATAATGTGCTGAATTTTCAAATTGATTTTAATTAAAAACAATGAAGGCTCCGTAAAAGCTGTCTTTAAACTATGACTTACAATTTGAAATTTTAAAAATTATATCTATTTTCTTTTCTAAATATTTAAAAATAATAAAACAAACATTGTTATGAACGCTGGCGCAAAGTTAATCATCTAAATTTGTTTTCGTATAACTCTTTTACTAAAGGAAAGAGATTTTAAGTGAATTTTGTATGTTTGTACACCGTAGCTGTTTGGTTCAAAGTGTGAAATATTACTGGCGTATGACGCCATTTACAAAAATTACAAATCTTTCCATGGGGTGATTAAGTTAGCACGTCTAAAATAAACAAGGCTGGGAGAAAACAGAAACGACAGTATCTTTTTTCTGATAACTTCGAGTTTATTTATTCAAAATAGTCCCCTCTGGCCTCGATGCACTGTTTTGCGCGATCTAAAAGCTTTTCGAAAGAGTGTTTCAGGTCATTGATTGGAATGTCTTTCAGGATGTCGGTACAAGCCCTTTGGATGGCCTCTATGGATGCAAAACATTTTCTTTTAATAGCCAAATGCAATTTTTCGAATAGGTAGAAGTCAAAGGGTGCCATTTAAGGAGAATAAGGTGAGTGGTTGATGGTTAAAATGCGATTTCTAGGGAAAAAATCAGTCACAAGAGTGGATCGATGAGATGGTGCACCATCATGCAATAAGCTCCAGCTTACTCCTTCGCGGTATTCAGAGCGAATTCGACGAATGCGATGCAACAAACGCTACAAAATGCCAAGATAGAAAACTGCATTGACGGTTTGGCCCGTTGGCACAATGTTGTAAAGGAAGTTATCGTCTTTTCTCACCTTTTCTCGCCTTTTTATGAGGTCTTTCGAATGTTAAATTCCGAGCAATTTTTGATCCTCGCTTAACGTGTGCGGAGTGATATGTGCACAGGCTTTTCGTAAGTCCAAATGATCAGTTAAGATGCGATAAATCGATGTTTTGGAGATATTTAACTCCGGTTCCATTAATTCCAACGATGATTTCGGTTCATTTTTGATCAATTTATAACATTTCGATGGAGTTTTCGGTGTTCTCTCAACCATCTCTGAAACATGTAAACCACTCATGAACTCTGACACTAGATAGACCATCTTCGCCATAAACTTTTTTCATCAATTCAAATGTTTCGGTAAACGTTTTACCGATTTTAAAATAAAATTTGATTTTAGCTCTTTGTTCGAAACTCATTTTTGTACCGAGGACACAATCATACTGGCACTTTAGATGAACTTACTTCGCTTCCACTGAACCAAATGTCACTAAGGTTTCTCTGGAAGTCTGCTGGGGATGTAACTTTCAACGCACTAACTCATTAAAAAGATGGCACCGCCAAGAACATTTTTATGATGCCAGTCTTGTTTATTGTGGACTTCACCTTGTATTTTTTCGCATTAAAGTATATTCTCATTTTTGAGGCAAATTCAATTCTACTATTTTTTTAGAAATTTTTTTGTTCTCTCTATTTACTAATTAATTGAAATCTGAGATCAAACTGGTATGCGTTGTGAGTAAAAGAAAAGTATAAAAAATATGTATTCAATTGACTGGCAACTCTATACTTGTAAATGCAGAAGTCAAACGAAAATGTGGTATCACTTTTTGAAAGTAAAACAAAAATTAAAATACATAGTTGTACATATACATACATATATATAATATATACAAAAATACTACTCCTGAAACTAAGTGTAACTTCGAAATATCAAAGTAAAAGAAAAATTAGCGTATAACTGTAAATAATTTGGTTTAACAGTAAAGTGTATGAGAAGCGAAAAAACTCCCATAAGCAACAAGTAGTTAAATATTTAAAGAAATTAAGGCATAGTAGCTGCAAAATTAAATCAGAAAAAAACACGACTACAAAGTTTCAAAAGAAAAAAAAAATGTAATAGCAGTAAAATAGTATCTATTGTATACATAAAATTAAATAAGTAGTGAAAGTAATTTTTAAGCAGTGAGCAGCAAACTTAGAAGTATATAAATACGTATTTAACAATATGAAACTTAGTAAATATGTTAGCTAATTATTGTTAAAATTAACAACAACAAAAATTTAGTTGTAAGTTTTTAAATATGTAAATGTATTGAGAAATGAAAGAAAAGAAGTTCATAACATAAAAAACTGGCATTGACTTGCGAAGAAGGAAGGCTAATTTTATTTTTTTTTTCATATATCCAAGAAATTTTAAAACTTTATTTAAAAAATAAAAAAGTAAGAATTAAAGAATACAGAAGAGATAAATTGGTTTTCCACGATTGCATAAATTAAGTTACCTAAACGAATTGAGTCCTGTAATATTTTTTATGAGACACAAAAAAGTTCTGTTACTTTTGAGTCTTTATTAGAATTTTGTTTTTTTTATTTTTTTTATTTTTTACACTTCGTTTTTCAAATGGCTTAAAATTTAGTTACTACCTTTAAGATACACAAAATGTGTGCACTCTCAAAGTATAACCAAAGCTTGCTTGCGTCTCCGAGTATTTGACTATTTCAATATTTTTAACTGAACAAATTTTTTTTTGGAACAAATTTTTTTTTCTAACAAATTTTTTTTCTAAAAATTTTTTTTTCTAAATTTTTTTTTCTAACAAATTTTTTTTCTAGCAACCAATTTTTTTCTAGAGTAATTTTGGGATGCTAAACACAAAAATCATTTTTGGAAACAAATTTTTTTTTTGGGCTTATGAAACGCATGGCATAAAACAGCTCAGCCGATCAACGTTATCTCATTTTTTCGATATTTTATTGATATTGGTGATAAATATGAAAATCATCTTTAAAAAAAGAAATATTTTGTAAAGTTTTTTAATATTTTATTTTTTCGAAAACCTGTTTGAAATGCATGGCATAAAACAGATCATCCCATGGACGTTATTTCATTTGTTTTATATATTTTACCAAAGGCTCAAAGCTGGACGGAAGCGTTGGTGTGGGAGTATTCTCCGAAGAGCTCCCCATCAAACTCAAATGTAGGCTACCGGACCACTGTAATATTCTTCAAGCGGTATTAGCCCCAATTAAGGAAGCAGTGAATGTTTTGCTTACCTCTGTAATTACTATAAGCGAGGTAAATATCTACTCCGAGAGCTAAACGGCAGTTAGGGTCCTGGGCTCGTTGTTTATGTATTTAAAATTATTCGGGGAATGCCTGATTTCTCTCTCGACTGCCTCCGAATGCTTCAATATTAGGCTTATCTGAGTTCTCAGTGACTGTGGTATAAAGGGAAACTGCTGAGCTAATGAGCTGGCTAAACAGTGTACACTGGGGACCGTTTCACCGTGAAATCAGCGCATTAGGGTTCCCTTGACAACCTGTTGATGCGCCTCGCGTCAACTCAACGAGCGAGAACATTCTGGGTACGTGTAAGTATAACTGGGGCGCTCGAGGGAACTTCTAAGGCGAATAAAGCAGCAGCTCTCGAATTTGGTTCGAGTCCTTATCGGCTATTGTCCACTAGGTATGCAGTAGCTGTTTTTAAGATGAGGTAGAATCATCCCAGCAGCTTCTTCTCAGCTGTCCTGCTCTCGTCGCACAAAGATTCACACATCTTCGCCCTCACTTTTTTGCTACACCTGCAAATTTAGCACGTTTAAATGTCAGACATCTGGTGAAGCAGTAGCTTGAAGCGGTTAATACTAGCGTAATTAGCCACTGCTGGTCCACAGCATCCTCCGATCCAAAGTCACTTCTTCCTTTTTCCCCCGTTTAGCTCTATTCCCTCGAAAGCAACTACATTGCATCATAATGTACGAATTTTGCTCCATGAGGGGCCCAACGGGAAAAAAAAACTTATAAAGACAAGACAACACGCGGCTTCCCATTAAAAAGCAGGTTACGTCGGCCAGATGACTTAGTCATTTATGCTAAAGCAAAAATGTGTTTATCGAAATTATCCCGAAAATCTGCCTTTTTTGCAGTTTTGTGCTATGAACCGAAAATTTGCCGAATAGTGTAATTACAATAAATTCATAAATGCGCAATTATTTTGATTTGTTGGAATAGTTTAATAAATTAAAAGGCGCAAGCTAAGTGCTTGATTTAATTTGTATGAATACCTTCAAAACTTTTACCCCTAAATGCAGAAAATAGCGAATGCTAATTATTATTATTATTTTTTTTGTTTGCAAATAAAAAAAGCTGTGCAATTAACTTAATTGTCTACTCTTTCATTTATAATAGTTTTCCCAATTCGTTTTTTTACTCATTAAAATACTCTAAAAATTTTAAACCCGTTTTTTTTTTTATTTGGCCCAAGCAATCTAACTGTTAAAATAAATAATTATTTATAAAACACATAAATGAGCGTAACAATTGAATATAATCGTGTAAGTGAATATTAGTAAAAAACATAATAATTGAAAATACTATTAAAAGGAATAATTAAGTCATGAGAGCAACAGAAAAAAGATCAGCAAATGGTGACAAAAAATAAGCAAAATAAACGAAACTTGAAAATATTAATAAAAAAACATTTACTTATTTCTTTATTTGGTGAGATGGGAGCGTATGCATTAGGATGGTACTCAAAATCCTCAAATTTCACATATCAACTGGCAACTCTATGGTATTCTTGTTCGCAATTGAAAATTGACTACGTTTTTTCAGAATTTTCGAACAAGGTGAGTCTCCGTTAAGATGGATGCAGTTCAACACAACGGATGTGGTGAGACACAAGGATGTACCAGATTTGCTCAATAGCTTTGGTGAAAAACAAAATTACACACGCAACATCGGCTGCCACGTCACTGGGGATTCGGTAGGCGAATTATCTGCTCTGCGTTGCTTGCACTTCACTGATCCAATTCCATGCCATGAGAGTCGGTGCTTGCCCATTAACCGATTTCGATTTTTTTAAAAAAACGCGAAGCGTACGAAATCATGTTACTTTCTGGTTAGGGAGTGTTAGAATTACTTATGCTTTCATTTGGTTCGCTTTCTAGAACTTTGAGAGAATTTTATTCGCTATCAAACCATATTGGCATAGATTTTCTAAACGCATTCACAAGCTCATCCAATCCATGGTTGATAGACTTACCAGGTGTGGTTGTTGTTGTTGTAGCAGTAATACAAGCCCTGTCAGTGTATCGTAATCACCGGTCGTCTTCGTCTAGCTCATCTAACGGTAGGCTCAGGAAACTAGCTGTTTCGATGGGTTGGGTCCAGAGGAAGAGGGGTGTTAGATGAGTGGGTTTAATGGGGCTTGTGAAAAGGTGGTTCGTGTCGTGCGGGGTGCCTTCACATGCTGGACATATGTTTAGTATGTCGGGGTCGATTTTGGATAAGTAGGAGTTTAACCTGCTACAATATTCAGAACGTAATTGTGCCAAGGTTACGAGGGACTCTCGGGGAGTTGGAGCTCTTCGTCTGCGATTGGTGATGGTTGGACTCCGATAATGGCATTCGGGGGTCAGTAGGTTAAGAAGGTGGTGAGAGTCTCCCGATGAATGTGGTTTATGGCCTGTCTGTACACTGTCCGATCCAGTTACTGTCTGCTAGTTTTGTCCGAGATGTCGTCCGCGTACTTGAGGAATTGCCTCCCGATGTGCCTGGGAAACTGCTTACTGAACAGTTTTGCTATGATCCTTAACAGGCAGCATTTGGGATTCATTATGTAGATGTTGTTTAGGAGACATCAGAAGGCATCCTGTCACGGTCCTTAAAGCAGTGTTTTGGCAGGTCTGAAACTTCGTCCACTGCGAATCACTGCCGCCAGGTGACCAGACAGGTGCAGCATAGTTTAGAACCGGTCGGCCTATTGCTTTAAAAGTCGACAGCAACATTTCCTTGTCTTTGCCCCAAGTGCTGCCGGCGAGCGACTTGAGAACCTTGTTGCGATTCTGTACTTTAGTTGCAATAGTGATTGTATGCGCTGAGAAGGAGAGCAAGCTGTCAAAGGTAACTCCCAAAATTTTGGGGTTGTTAACCGTTGGAATTTGTGTATCATCGACTTTCACCTTGAGTTGTAGCTTAACCTCCTTTTTACAGGTGGCGAAAAGGGTCGCCATGGATTTATTGGGGGAGAATTGTAAATTCCTCGAAGTGAAGAAGCGAGAAAAGCTGGCGAGGTCGTCGTTTACCTTGGAGCATAGGCCATGAATGTCATTGCCTGGCGCCATTATCGTGCAGGCGTCGGCGTAGGAGACCAAGAAACTCCCTCTGGTTGCTGGGGGAGTTTCGAGATATAGAAGTTGAAAAGCAAGGGTGAAAGGACACCACCCTGCGGAAATTACCAAGTGTGGTCATTAACTATGGTAAAAAACAAAATTGTGAGGGCAACTTCAGCTGCCACGTGTAACGGTAATCGAGTTCTGCGCGACCATTTCACATGTGTTCACACACTCGTCCAGTCAGTTGTGGTTCAAATAGCATCAGAGTGACATTGTGTTCATCTTTTTCATATATCACTAACACCATCTCAGTTTTTTCTAAAAACATCCCCTATTTCGTCCCCCTATAAGCTGATTCTGTCAAATTCGCTGAGAGCCGAACCTTCTCATTTCAGTCAGCTAGCGCATTGTGTTATTACTAAGAAGTACTCAAACTTCGCTCTTTCTGTACTTTCCAGTAACGTAACATCTGAGTGCACTTAATCAGCCGGTTTATACAGTAAGCCAAAAAAGTTTTGACACAGTGAGATTTTTTTGAAATGCTTTCCGTGTTTTTCATGTCGACTTTTCTATTTAATTTTGTATAAAAATATAGTTCATATTATAATAAAACCGGTATATTTCAAAATTGCAAACTTTATACAACATTAAAAAAAGTCAAAAATTTCGAACTTTTCACTCGGAATTAAAAAAAAAATCTGGAGTGTCATTTTATACTTCATTTATTTCTAGTGTAAGAAATAGCAAGTTTGAAGTTGCTGAAAATTCGCGCAAATTTTTTTTTTTAATTTTTTTTTTGCTGATTTCTTACGCCCTATATATTATATAGTATATAATAACACCCTGATACTTTCAGCTATTAGAACATAGATGTCGCTAGGAGTATTTTTAAACCTTCCCAAATGTCTTGTTTTTTTCGTCTGTCATCTATCAACAATATTCAGTTCATTGTTTGTTACGTTTCTTACAAAAATGCTTTTTTGTCGCTCTTAAAAATGTCGAATTTCGTGCCTTCAAATTACGATTTGCGGATTTTCTGTTATCAATTGAAGAAAAACGCTTCTCAAGCTCATCAAATGCTTATAAAGGCTTATGGTGGACATGCTTTGAGTAGAGCAGAGTGCTTCAGGTGGTTTGAAAAATTCCGAAGTGGTGATTTTAGCGTGGAGAACGAGGACCATGGCCGGCCACGGAAAAAGTTTGAGAACGCCGAATTGCAAGCAGAACTGACTGAAACACAGCGAGAGAACCGAAAAACCACTTGTGAAATGCTGTTCTCCCGGTTCAAAAGGAAGTCTTTTTTGCATCGAATCGTTACGGGTGATGAAAAATTGGTGTATTTCTCCAATCCTAAGCGTAAACGATCGTATGGTCCGCCCGGCTACAAGCCAAAAGCAACGGCCAAACCAAATCGCTTCGGCCGCAAGGCAATGCTGTGTATTTTCTGGGATCAGCGTGGTATGATTTGGTAAACCAGGTAAAACAGTTGACGCTGCACGCTACCAACGACAATTGGCCGATTTGAACAGCGCTATACACCGAAAACGCCCAGAATATGCCGATCGGCGTCACAAAGTAATTTTTCTTGATGACAATGCACCGCCACATCGAACAAGAGCGACCCGGGAGTTGGTGGAGACGTACGATTGAGAACCGCATGCGGCTTACTCACCAGACTTGGCGCCTTCCAATTATCATTTGTTTGCATCGATGGGCTTCGCACTTTCCGAGCACCGCTTAAATTCTCACGAAAAAGCCAAAAAATGGCTCGATGGGCCCGATGGGCCCGATGGGTTTGCGGCCAAAGACGGCCAATTTTTTTGGCGCGGCATCCACATACTGCCTGAGAGATGGGAAAAATGTGTCGCTAGCGATGGCTATTATTTTGAAGATTGAATCTGTAACCATTTTTTGTTAATAAACGTTTGAAATTCAGAAAAAAAAGTATCGTTTAATAGGTATCTACCTGGTACAGTTGCTGCAAATACCCCCTTATACTCTCACTCTCCTCCATGCAGAGAACTTATTAACAATGAAATTTGCTGGAATTAAATGAGTTATTAAAAAAAAGTTTTAATTCTGAGTAAAAAGTTTGAGTTCATACATTTTTTTTAAATTTCGATACATTTTGAAAATTCGATTCATTTTAATAAAAAACTTTACGAAATAAATAATAAAAAAAATTTGGAAAAAAAATTTCACTGTACCAAAACTTTTTTGACTAACTGCATATTACACACGTGGCCGCCGTAGCCAAGTGGACTGGTGAGTGACTACCATTCGGAAGTGCGTTTTTTCTAATAGCGACTGCCCCTCGGCCGGCCATGGCTAACTCTCCATAAAAAACAATTGCCGTTCGGAATCGGTAGGTGCCACTACTTGTGGAACAACATCAAGAAGCATACCACAAATAGGAGAAGCAGCTCGGCCAAACACCCCAGAAGGGTATCAGCGCTAATTATTTATTTTTATATTGCACACGTCCGCTAAACTAAGGTCCGCTAAGCCTTCGCAGAAGAAGTAGTGCAAATAAAGGTGCGCCAGAGCTGAATACTCTTTACTTTCTACTCGTCTCTGCTGCTGCGTCAAAAATCACTTTTTTGGAGGCCCATCCTCTTTCTATGTATCCCACTTAGCGATGAAGGGGGCAGGTAAGTTTAAAGCGGAGCTAACAGTGAAATATTCTCTCCTTCTTCCCTTTTTTTCTGTGCATACTACCTGTTTTTCTTTTCTTTTTATTAGGTCTTAATTACAGTGGCTAGGCATCTTCATATTTCTCAAAGCTTGAGTCTTCAATTATGATCTGCCAGCCTACACAAACTCATTGATCCCAGTTCAATAAGACAGTGTCTGGTTATTAGTCCAACCATCGAGTGTAGGGGGATACGATAGTAGCAGATTAGCGACTTAGCCTCACATATACTTTCAATAGCTTTTGGTCAGATTTTATTGATTACCTCACAAGCAAGTTCAATTATCCGTTTGTCTTTCTCTCTTTTGATAGAAGTTATGCTAATATTATATATAATACAATAATATATATAAATACAATAATACTATAGAAATATCACGTAGAGCTATAATTCAAATTGTGAATTGCGAAAGTGAAAAATTCGCCCTAATCGCATCAGCAATCAAACACCTACAGTAGAAAAAAAAACATAGATTTACCAAGCCATAAAATTTGATTTTCACAAATACAAATGCAATTAGCAGCCAGAATAAATCATATAAAATGTTATCACAAACGAATTTGGTTACAAAACAAAGAAGAAATCGACTGCAAAAGCGCCATCCAAATCAATGGGGGAGGGGAGGAGGAAGCTTCATATACAATTTTTACTTAAAAAACAATACCGAACTTCCAAAAACATTAGTTGTCGTTATAGCAGGTCGTTAAAAACTTTAATTTGCTCTCATTTGCACTGCTTTTTGCTCATTTTATCATTTTTTTTAATTTTTTAATCTTGTATGCTTTTACCTGGCGTAATTAATTTGCATATATTTGCACAAATATCCAACATATTAAAAGCGTACTAAAAACTTTTGTGCAGAAATGAATTCATTTATCTATATCAACAAAACGAAATAAAAAACTAAATCAATAAAAAATTAAAACTACAGCCAACACAGCTGGCTGTTGGTGGAAAATGAATCGTTAGAAAAGGTAATACACGAAATTTGGGAGAAAACCTATAAAAGGTAGTGGAAAACACATTTCGTGCATTTGTCGCTCAAATTACAAGCTATAAAAAGTATTTAAACAGACATTGCTGGCAGCAGGGGCTACAGCCATAAACCAGCCAGAGTAAAAACAACCACAATAACACGCAATACCAACAACAACTAGCTCGTACAATCAGGTAAGTGGCGGGTGGTTGGCTGCTGTGGTCGACCGCACATGTCCTGCGGTTGCCACGCCTCTTTGGCCCGGCTTACGCCACCATTCTGTAATACAGTAAAGCCACAAACTGACGTGCGACCACAAACAGTGATTGACACGGTGATCAGCCAGCCAACCAACCAACCAAACTACCCACCATTCAACCAGCCCACGCCCGCTCAAGTCATTAAAAACTATTTAAAATGCTACAGCAATAATACATAACAACAACTTTAACAAAGGCAACCAAATTACGGCCACTATGAGAAATCAAAATGTCACCAATGAAGCTTAGTTGTGTTGTAGTTGTATTTGGGAACAGTTTGCAGGGATCCCCCACTTGAGAATTGTGTTCGTTATTGTTTTATAGAGTGTGGTGAAGTTAGAGCTTATGGGCAAACGCCTGGGCGTATACGCAACATCAGAAGTTGAAAGACGAAAGCACGTGAGCCCCATTAAAAGTCAGCAAAATTCGTCACCATGCATATAAATGTAAATTTTACGCTCTTGGCATGGCGTATAGGTATATTTACTTGCATACGAGGTGTGTTCAAAAAATAAGGCGAATTTTCAATTTCGCGGGCTACGTACATTTGACTTTCGATTATTATTTTTGTGTTTTGCGTGTTCGGCGATTTTCTGCTATCGACTCTTAGCTCTCCTGAACTCTACCATTGGGACGATTGGGGTTTGGTTACGATGTCATAACCATATACTTATGATTCGTCACCAGCTATGACCCTTTTAAGCACATCTGGATCATCGTTGACGTCATTCAACAATTCCTGAGCGATGCTCATGCGACGTTGTTTTTGGTCAAAATTCAGCAATTTTAGAACGAACTTCGCTGCCACTCTCTTTATGCCCAAAATTTCCGAAAATATTCATGGCATGAGCCAACCGATACGGCAATATCCTCAGCAACTTCTCTAATTATGTTTTCACGACACTCCATAACAACTTTCTTCCCTTTCTCAACATTTTGATCGGTTGTTGATGTGCTGGGGTCTCCAGAGCGAGCGTCATCATTCACATCTCCTCGACCTTCTGTGAAAAGATGGAACCACTTGTAAACTTTTTTTTGTCTCAGTGTACTCTCACCACAACTCTCAACATTTCAAGTGCTTTGGAGCTTAATTCATTTTTTACACAAAACTTGATGCAACTTCTTTGATCCATTTATTTTTTGAACACTCCTCGTACATGTTTTTTGATAACTTGGTGAACCAGCAAAATGAACTTTAAATTTAAGCGCTGCCGCTTTGGCTTACTGTATTTCTGTATGAAATATAGGTGGTGGGTCATGGATATGATCCTTATACCCGTCCAATACAAAACTCTTGTCTATGTTTTATTTCCAGTTCAAGTGAGAAAGTAAAAAATATTTTCAAGAGGTTTTTAATTTAATGTCATCGTACCAAATCGTCAGATAGACTAGAGCAATGGCGGTAGTACCGCCCCCCCCTCCCCCCTCGTGAGCATCCTTTCGTGGCTATAACACTAAGGGTAACGAGGCTGTGATTATCCTTTGGTTTAGCATGTTGCCTACCCATTTAACAATTGCTGGATCGGCCATATTAGTTAAAAAGTCTATGCAATTCAATATCATAAATATTAATACAGAAATAGTTGAAAATATTGGAATTAAAATAACCTCCTCTGACCATAAATCATTTAAGCTTTTTAGTACTTACTTTCCAGGTGGAACAAATACCTCGGAGCTTCGGAATAGTTACAAAAAAGACTTAAGAAAACTTTTCAATTTGAATGAGTCGTATATTTTTTGCGGGGATTTTAATAGCAAGCATCGCAACTGGGGTTGTTCTAGAGCAAATACTTGGGGAAATATACTCAATGAATTTACCACATTTTTCCCCATAAGCGTATCCTACTCAAACGATCCAACATATATACCTTCGTCTAGTAGGTTTTCCCCATCCAATATTGACTTGGTACTCTCGAACATACCCACGTATATATCTCAGCCTTTAACGATAAACAAATTTGATTCCGATCACCTACCGGTAAAATTTGATCTCAATTTAAAATTCAAGCATATCGACAACTTTATCATGGGTTACGATAAGACAAACTGGAAGATTTATCGATCCTCATTAAAAAATTCTTTATGTAGTTGGTCAACCAACCTAGATTTAATTGATTCCACGGAGGATATTGATAAAAACGTAATAATGTTCAGTGAAAAAATAATAGCAGCAGTACGAAGTTCAGTCCCACTTAAAACTTTGAAGACCAATTTTCTCAAACTTCCCCAATACATTTTAAATTTAATAAAAACTAGAAACTATTTTCGTAGACAATGGAGTCATTACGCAAACATATCTTTCAGTATAGAAATGCCAGCTGGAATAAGAAACTTAGTTCAATTGAAAAGAGAAGTAAGCCATTCTGGAACATTTGTAAAATAATGCGAAGAAAACATTCAGAAATCCCGCCTCTGCGTGAGTCAAATAAGACATTAATCTTAAGTCACGAAAAAGCAAATTTGTTTGCATATAACTTTTTAGAAAATCATAAGGTGTCCAATCAACTAGGATCTCCACACGTCTCAAATTTAGTTGATACAGCTATAAACCAACTAAATTCGCAAGAAGTAGACACTCCACTAACTGAATATGTGGATTCAGATTATGTTCAGGATCTTCTGCATGATGCACCACTGAGGAAATCTGGAGGGCATGATGAAATAAAAAATATTATGCTCAGACACCTACCCAAAGAGGCCGTGATATATTTTACTTTTTTGATAAACTCTTGCATCAAATTGCAATATTTCCCTAATGCGTGGAAAACTGCTAAAATAATTCCAATTCGCAAGCCGGGCAAGCCAGCAAACGCAGCTGATAGCTACCGCCCTATTAGTCTTCTAAGCAGCTTAAGCAAGGTTTTTGAAAAAATTATCAAAAATAAAATATCCCTGTTCCTAGACACGAATAAGATTATACCAAACGAGCAATTTGGATTTAGACAAAATCATAGTACGACTCATCAGATTAAACGAATTTATAATCACGTCAAATCTAACTTCGATCACAAGAAATCAACCGGTTTAATGCTTCTTGACGTTGAGAAAGCTTTTGATTCGATATGGCATGATGGTCTTATTTACAAATTAATAAATTTAAAATTTCCGTTACCACTAGTAAAAATCATAAATTGCTTTTTAAAAAATCGTTACTTTTGCGTGTTTCTGAATTACGAATACTCTGACATGATCGAATTACCCGCTGGAGTTCCCCAGGGATCGGTACTTGGTCCTTTACTGTACATTATTTATTGCTCTGATTTTCCCAAATTAGCCAACTGTTCATATGCCATGTACGCATGCGTTTGGTAACCAAATCGTAACCAAACTTCAAGATGCACTACAAAACATGGCAGACTACTTGTGTACTTGGAAAATAAAATTAAACATTGGTAAGACGCAAGCTATCTTTTTCACTAGAAAAAGAAGTCATTGCTTTATACCAAGTACAGGTTTGAAATTAGGTAGTTATGATATCCCGTGGGCCAATACCGTACGATATCTGGGGGTGATTTTTGATAAAAAAGTATCTTTTTGCGATCATGTAAAGTACATACAGGAGAAAGTAAATTTGGCGATTAAAATGTTATATCCCCTAATAAATAGACGCTCAGGCTTAAGTGATGAAAATAAGCTAATAATTTATAAGTCTATATTTCAGCCAATAATATTATATGCCTGTCCAGCCTGGAGTAATATCGCAAAGTCACATGTTAAGAAACTGCAAATCTGCCAAAATAAGGTACTCAAAATGATGCTACGACTCCCATGGCATTTCTCCACCAGAAAGCTTCATGATGAATCAAAAACTAAGATTTTGTCAGATCAAATACAAAATTTTACTAAAAGATTCAAAATTCGTTCCAGTTTTTCGGACAATCTACTAATAACTGAACTTTCTTAATGTTCAATCAGGCCTTGGTACTTAAATGCGTATAGATTAACCTTAGCTTGTAAGATGTATAGCGGAGGTTTTTCATAGTAGTTTTTTCCTTCGAAAAAAAAGAAAAAATCGTTTAAAAAACCAAACCTGTGATAAATATACAAATATAATGATGTAGAATTAAGATTTATATCATATTCTGTAAATTGTGCGATAACATAAATATTGTAACGTTTTTCTACTTAATAAACTCTTATCTATTATTATTATTACTTACTTACTTACTGGATCGGCTCCTCTATTGGAGAGTTCCAGTTCTATTCCTTGAGTAACAGTCCAGTAGCTTTTCAATGGTTTTCAACATGAAATATGTAATACTGATTGGCTTATAGGATTTGGGAGATTCAGGAAGCTTATTGTCTCCCTTTGGTAGGTATAATACCTTGACCTCCCGCCAAATTTTAGGGACATACCCCAAACTAAGACTTGATCTGAATATTTGTACCAGAATTTGTATTAATTTCACAGTGCCCTTATACCATCTAGTTCGGGAGATTTGTAGGGTTTGAACGAGTTGATTGCCCACTCTACCCATTCATAGTTTACTATTCTGTAAATAGTAGGATATTTTGACCTGAACAGGGAGCGCTGGCACTCTTTGATCAGTGTTACAGGTTGCGTTAAACCTACAGTCAGGAAAACGAGTTCTGAGTAGAAGCTCTAGTGTTGCGTCGAAACTGCTTGTAAAAGTACCATCCGGTACCTGTAGTGTGCCAATTGGATTTGTCACTCCTTTGGTCAGTGATTTTTGTATTCTTGCCGTGGCTGGGACATCGTTTAGTTCCTCACAGATCTTTCTCCATGAGTTTCTTTTTGATTTCCCCAGTTCCTTGCCTCTTTCAATGGTTCTTAGTGTACGCCAGATGTCGTCGTGGAGTCCTTTATTTTGCCCCTGCAAAAAGCCAAATATCTTCGGTGTTTCCAAGAACTGGAAATTGGGAAAGTACCCCACTGCCATCCGTGGGTGAGGTATATTTGATTTATCTGCGGTCCACAGTGAAGCACCCTCCCATGGTATCGCGTTAGTGATAGCCGCTTTTAACCAGTACGAGTAAGCGCCATCCTTACAATGCAGGACTATGTACCCTGCTTTGTACACCGCACCCAAAAATGCTGGTGCTATGTTCTGGTCTTTCTTCACCAGTATTTTCCCAAGAATAAAGTTCTATATGGAGTCCATTTGCTCTGTTGTTAGGGGCGTATTGGAATAGTCCCTTTAGAGCACTGCTATTTTAACACCTGTCACTACATCCTTGTATGAGGCTGAGGGCTGACTCTTTTCGGATGTGGTGGAGCTGTTTGCTACTGGTTTTGCTGTTATTTCGCTGACCATAGACTGATATTGATCGAAAGGGATGCCGGAGCTTTCCCGCACAGTTTCGCGTACTCATCGATTTTCTCCAAGCTCCGTGGTGTGCGCATTCCGGTAAGATACTAATTCTGGGCACAGTTTACGGACTTTACAGAATTTCGGCCATCGACTTGTATTTGGACACCCACTTAACTGTGCGTCAATGGCTGGTTTTAAATGTAAAATTGCAAACTTTGTTCATTGCTCGTTTCGCATAGTTTGCATACCTCAAATGACAATATTGCCCCCTAAAATATGCAACAACAGAAAATTCAGCTTGAGCTCATTTATTGCGGGTTGCTCTCAGCGACATTTTCACTACACCCAATGGTGTATTTTACGCTGTTGCCAGCGTTGCCAATGTGTTGGAGTTGCGGTTAAAAAAAACGGGAAGCAACTTTGCCGATTATAAAATCACTGGAAGCGTCTAGAATAGACCTGCAATTTGAGTAAATGCTCCCCAAACTGCTTACCGGGTTTTCGAAGCTCATCACACTTTCATATTTCTATGCGTGGGTATGTATGTTTGTACATTTGTATTATAAGTTATGCGGTTACAATAGTTTTACTACTTACTTTTGCCCATACAACATTGCGCTAATGGTGAGCAATAATTAATGATGCAAAAAATGTGAAATAAGGAAAAGAAAACTCAGTGAAGTAAGCAAAAAACAAAAAAACACAAGCAACAAACCAACACGAAGTGCAGCAAACGACTAATGAATAAGCAAAACATGTACACACGTAACAACAATATAAGCTACAACAACAGCCGTACAACAAAAAAATAAGCACAAAATAAGTAGCCAACAGGCAACGACATGCGATGCGAAAAGGAATGCGAGCACCCGCTCATTTACACTCCCAAAACGGAGGAGAAGTAGAAAGAAAATGACTCATTGCAGGAAAATCTGGATTAGTGAAACAAATGTCTGGCTCAGAACTGGTGCGACTACGCCAGTTGTGAACGATGCGCTGCAAATGTTGCGCTGGCAAAGTAGAAAAGCATACTTAGGGAATGATCCTTATTACACATGACGGCCGTGGCGGCTTTTGACGCAGTGGGTTATTTGTTCACGTGAGGCTTGAAGATAATTTGCTGCTTTCAAATGCAAATAAAGCGAGTCATGTTTTAATTTTAAATAAAAATAATTTAAAATACTTTGAGCTGCCTGTTAATTTTTCGAATCAAACAAACTCATAGGCAATTAGAGTATGTATAATTTGTGAAATCAAATCGGAAATTGATTTTAACATGTCAAACTTGAGCGTGAGGTTGCCAAAAAATTGAAACTTATTTGACGCCTATTTTGCAAGGTTTTCTCTCAACGCATTCATTTTTAGGCCTAATCACTTTTACGGGATTTGAACAATTTTGAATCACATTCCACATTTCTTTGTGAAAAAACATAATACTAGAATGCAGTGTTTTTGATTATCTGGCATTTATATGCATTGTGACGAATTTTGCTGACCTTTAATGGGACTCACGTGCTTTCGTCTTTCAATTTCTGATGTTGCGTATACGCCCAGTCGTTTGCCCATAAACTCTAACTTCACCACACTTCACTCTATAAAACAATAACGAACACAATTCTCAAGTGAGGGATCCTTTCAAGCTGTTCTCAACTACAACTACAACTAAGCTTCATTGGCGACATTTTGAATTTTCATAGTGGCTGTTCTTCTTGATTGACGCGATAATCGCTTACACGATTATTGTCGAGTTTCAAAGAGCGTGCCAGTTGCTTCATTCGGGTACTAAACGGCGCCCGTTGGACACACCAAGTAAAATCAAGTCCATCTCCACCTGATCTTTCTAACGCAGAAGAGAAATCCCTCTTCCTCTGCTACCACCAGCTGGCACCACATCGACTACTTTTAGAGCCGGAGCGTTTGTATCTATTCGAACTACATGACTCAGCCAACGAAGCCGCTGGATATTTATTCGCTGCACTTCGTCTATTGCGCTGATTGATAATTTAATTGCGCTGTCTATTGCTCATACAGTACATTGTTACATAGTCTACTCGTCGCAAAGGTCAAAAAATCTTCCGCAGAATCTTTTTCTTAAGCACTCCAAGCGTCGCCTCATCGGATGTTGTCATCGTCCACGCTTCTGTGACATACGTTAGGCATGATGAGAGCCTTGTAGAGTGTTAATTTTGTTCGTCGGGAGAGGACTTTACGACTCAATTGCATACTTCGTCCACTGTAGCACTTGTTGGCAAGAGAGATTCTACTGACATTTTAATCGGTGTTAAGGCTGGATACTAAATACTATAATATAAACGAAGTTTTTACAACCTCGAAATCGCAGCTGTGCCCATGTCACTGGCGCCAATAAGGGTGTGCGCCAACTATTTGTTTGATAATAGGAGGTACTTCGTTTTGTCTTCGTTCACTACCAGGCCCATTCGCTTTGCTTCTTTATTCAGTTTGGAAAAGGCAGAACTAACAGCGCGGTTATTAAAGCCGTAACACAGTTTCGTCTTTTTCTTCTTTCTTGGTCTTAAGTGGACCACTGCTTTCGCAACACAGTGTTTTTAATTATTTATTTATAATTCGCACGTACACCCTTTTCTATTTGTAGCGTGCGTCCTGATGTTGTTCCACAAATGTAGGGATCTACAGTTTTAAGCTGACTTCGAGCGGCAGATATTTTTAATGAAGAGCTTTTTCATGGCAGAAATACACTCGGACGTTTGCCATTGCCTGCCGAGGGGCGACCGCTATTAGAAAAAACTTTTTCTTCAGTTTGGTGTTTCACTGAGATTCGTACCTACGTTCTCTCTGAATTCCGGATGGTAGTCACACACTAACCCTTTCGGCTATGGTGGCCGCAACACAGTTGAGTTTACTATAATTCGTTGAATTCTCTAATCACTAATTCGGAACTATCGAAGAGAGAAATTAGTACTAGTTACGAACTCTCGTAAAAGGGATTCAGTGGGAGACAATCGCACTTGGTCTAGTCATGCCAGTAAACTCCCTGCAATCGCACCAGTTTGGTACCAATAGATTTCCCTGCAGGGAATGTTAGTGCGGCGCATTTGTAAATATGTGGGAGTGCGAGCCTGTGTTTTGCACTTTTTGCTGGGAATATTATAGTGCTTATTAACGTTTTAGTTGTTGCACATATACATGCACACATATACACTCACACATATCCACTTACAGCTATGTAGTTTCATATTTTTGTGCAAAGTTAATAGTTGTTATTGTTAATCTGTGTTGCTTTATTTAGTTGTTTGTCGTAAACATTCTGCATGATTACGCGCAGATAAGTACGAAGGTTTGTATTTATATAAAACGTCTGTATGTATTAACATCAATGTATAAGTATGCATGTATGTATGTATATATGTTTCGAAGTACTAAAAGTGAATATTACAGGTGCAACTATAGAAAATATGTGTGATATATGGATTAGGGGAAGGAAGGAAGTGAGCTGGAAAGGCCGATGCAGGCAACCAGTGACATTGTGTGCGTGAGCATAGTTTTAAAATGAGCGTTGCGAGGAAGGAAGGAAATTTAATTGCGTGTACAGGCTGAAACAAATGGGTATAACAGCAATAACAAGCGTGCTTACAACAAAAACAACAATAACACCAACATGGCATGCAGCTAACAACAACAGCATAGAATTGCGAATGTCTAGTGGTGAATTCCACCAACAACAATTACTCGTAGATGTTAGTTGTCTACTTAAATGAAGCGAAGCACGTTGGGGACGAAAGAGAATCAGGCGGATGTGAGGTGGTGAATAAGTGAAGTTAGCCGTGAATGTAGCTGCCGAATACACTAAGCGCTGGCACTGGCATGGATAAAACGCATTTAAAAAAAACTAATGATTCAAACGTGTTTCACCAAACTAACGCCGTTAATGCTTCTAACTACCAACAAAATACTAAAAAGGCGAAAACCAGAAAATAAAACTGAAATTCACCACAACATTTTAATCACTGCTGATAAGAAAAACTAACGTAATTAGTAAATCAAAAGCGAATTGTTATTGCTTTCCACCTGCAGCTCCAGATCCGCACATCCATATGTAGGGATGTACATAAATGCGGCAAGTTTTCGGAGGTAAAGCCAAAGTTATGCCCGAGGATAGCAGCAACTTTTATGTAAGCACACATGCACTTACTTATGAGTATGTGTTGTTGTATGTATTGTATTTGGTTTGAGTGTTAGCTGTAAGCATATACAAGGTGGCGCAAAATTCATCAGTCGGAAGACTTTTAAGTTCTGCCAATGGCGTCGCACGTCAATCAAAATTTATACTTGCGAATTAAAAAGCTGCAGCATATAAACAGACACGCAATGAACGGTGAAAATAAAAATTTTCATTACTCAAAATATTTTTTTTTATTGAAGAAGAAAGTTATTTAAGGGGTACCGGTGGTCTAGAGCTCGAACATTTATGGTATTTTTAGGATTTGTTTTTTTTTTGCAATAAAAAAATGAAAAACCATGATTAAATTTCTTAGGCTTTTTATTCAACTTCTTTTACAAAAATGAAAAACAAAAAAAAATTTTGTTTTAATAATTTAAAAAATGGCATGAAGTTGAGTCTCCCGAAAAATTGGACCTGGACGGTGTTGTCCATCTTGGCTCTTCTATTTATCTGAAACACAAAAACCAAAAGAAAATTATTAATCGGTATGACTACAGCTACATAAGTCCCGTACCAGAATAAAAAAATAAATACAAAATGGCGCGATTTTTAATGTGACACTCTAAAAATCGGGTTTTCAGTTTTTTAATCAAAACAATACGAAATAATTGAATTAACACCATGATTCTAATACTGGCCATTGATGTTTTGGGTTGAATATATATATATATTTTTTGTTTTTTGAGATAAATATTGGCAGTATATTCTTAAAAGCCTATACTCTCGAAATATAAAAAAATCGTTTTTTTTTTTAATTCTAAGCCCAGGGACCCCTTAAAAACCTAGCTGGATGATTAATTTCGTAGCAGGCAGATCTTATCGAGACTACAACGGACTGTGGCCATCTGTTGCGTCGGAGCTTTTCCGGCATTAGATGCTCTGGTTGGTCTACCTCCACTTGATGATTTCATCTAAGGAGAGGCCTTGAAGGCCATCTGCAGGCTGAAACACAATGGGAACTGATACGGCTCCTGTCCATCATTGGACAACAGAGAAGGCATGGACTTCGATACACCTATTCCCTCCATGCCGTCAAGAGTAGTACTTGAAAAGAGATTCAGTGTGCTGCCAGAGGTTCAATAGTGGTCAAATTCTGAAAATGAGCCCGGCAAACACTGTTTTCGCATTTTCATGGATTGCTCCAGGAGCGAGCATGATTCCGGCTCTGGGGTCTACGTGGAATCCAGCGGGACAAAACTGCACTTTGCTCTTGGAATGTATGCATCTTTGTTTCAAGCGGAGGTGCATGCTGTTGAAGAAGCGATAAAATTTGTTGTGGAAAATAGATGGAGAAGCAGATCTATATCTGTCTCTAGCGACAGCCAAGCTGAGCTCATGGCCTTAGACAGCCCGCCAACCACTTTAAGGGCAGCCAAGTCCTGTAAATTCAGGATGAACTATGTCGGTAGACATAACAGCCTGATGCTAACATAGGTCCCGGGACACGTGGGTATCGCGAGTAAGGAGATCTCTGACTCTTTAGTCAGAATGGGTTCTGAGGCCAACTTTCTTGTTCTGCCACTCCCTTCTGCAGCCATCAAAATCACGGCTAGCAAACTGGCATCTCAGACATTGCACTCTGGCGGACCACTTTCTGTGCGTTTGCCCCGCCTTCGCTTGAATCAGGCTTGAGGTCTTTGGCTCTGATGTATTAAGAAGCGACCACCTTGGCTTTTTGGCATAACAAGATCGACTCAGATTTCTTCGGAGGTCCAGTAGATTCAAAGAAAATTATAAAAGGAACACGCATGCAGTCCAATGGACTTAATTGTGTCTGAGAGCTGCACTTGGTAGTTTGTCCCGACAGAAAAAATATATATAATAATAAAAAAAGGAAGAAACTAATTCTTGCAGGTCTGTGTTATATGTAATAAAAAAATTTGAAGTTGCTAAAAAGTTTCGTTGAATTCTAATACTTTTTTTTGCTGCCAGTGTTGTGCATTTGCTTTCATATAAAGAAATATAATCGATTATAAAACTGCGTACCAAAATTTTTCTGGAAATTCTAATTAAAAAGCATCAATTTCTGATGAAGCTAATTTTTGAATAACTTTTTTTTTGATTTTTCTACAAAGTCTGAAATTTTGGCTTTTTTAGGTTTTTTTATATAACCCACTATAAATTTGTAAAAGATTAATGAACATTAAACAAGCAAAAGAAAACTAGTCAAAATTGGTCAAAATTTTGAAGTGGTATTATTTTGATAAAAGCTTTATAATTTATTATAATTTTTTATTACAATGTTTTAAGTTTATAATTGGATGAAGAAATATATATTTTTTCATATATATCAGCCTCCGACGTTAACTTGCCAGCCGTGCTGCATAACTATGCTCCTGTATACCTGATAAGTGAACGCTGCTTGTCGATATCTTTCGGAATTTTCCATATCATTAAGCTTTTCGTGTAATTTAATGTCTTTGGTGGAACGAAAACTTCTTCTTTTTTTTTTTCTTTTCATCTGTTCTTTCCATGTCTGTGCTTGGAGTTGGCTACCCAAAAGTGATTGTAGGAAGAAAAATTTAATTAAGCTATTCGAAGGAATTCCAATCAATTTAACCCCATTACCACTGCTCTCAGCGCTGATATTCGCTGTTATTCAATTAATTTATCCCCGTTTTAATTTTTTCTTCCTTACCAGTCAATCATTGCATTTGCTCACTTACAAGCATATTTACATAATTGCTTATTGTAATTGAGTATGTAAATCGGCGAAATTTGCAATATGACATTAAATTTATGACAGCAATTATTTGCTTTACTTACTCGTGGTGGTGGTGGCGGTGTGAAATTTCCAACGCATCTGTTTTCTTGGAATTGTGAATGCGGTTTCAAAAATTTATTGATCACGGCAAATTTAAATAATAGCACTTTAATGGTTCCATATCCGATTTGCTGGGCTGAAACAATGCGCTTCTTAAATTCATCGCCACACTAAAGCAGTTCAATAAATAAAAATACACAAATGCCTTTTACTGGCAAAAAATGTCTCCAACAGTTGCTGAAAATTTTTTTGTAAACAACTTTCAACTAATTACTATTAAAAATTCTCTACGAATCTTCCATTCCACATTCCATTAGTTCGCCAACAGCGCCCTCACACACACACACCGAACCGCTTATGGCAACTGATTGCTACTTACCACCACAGCAAAGAACTCAAAAGTCGGCTTTGGCTCGCCTCGCATTTGGTACTTAGTGAAGTCCTCTTGCATTCTATGCACTTTGCCTCCTGTTTACTTTTGCATGCGCATATTTGCACTCACATACAAGTATGTATATATGGTAAATGTGGGCAACACATATGATTGCAATGTTGCGACTAAAAACCAGTTCGAAATACGCAAACGTGCGTAGCAGTTCTTTACTCGTAGGCATTCAAACACTTGGGCAGGCTAATTCTCTGAAAACACGACTTTTGCAAATTCTAGCCAGTAAAGCAGTTTTGGAGTTGCAGGGGACTAACACACCCATAACTGTAAGCACACGAATTGTTTATGGGCAGTAGGTATGTTGCTTTGGAGAAATAAATGGAATCCAACAACATGCAAATTCTTCGAAGCTTGGAACTGTGAATTTTTGAGCCCAAGAGCGGCTTAACAGTACAAATAAACATGAAGGAATGTGTGGAGTAGCTAAAGCAGAGAGCTGAGTGTCTAAGAACTTTAAAGGTGGCAAATACTATGGATTTTTCTGGGCTTAATGGGGGAAGCTGCTGTAACTGTGTTCATCAATATTGGTTCACCGAATGTGCTGCCAAATATTCTGTTGGCGAAAACATTCAACTAAAAAGGTTTTCAATTTAGCTACGAACAGGTGGTTTTGGAGTAGTTGGTACTAAGTAGCATCAACTATTATGAGGTTAAGGAGGTCAAGCAGTAATGTACAATGTACATACTTATAAAGGGTTTTCCAATAACCGGTGTTATTTTGAAATGGAGAGATGATTAAAGATTTTTTATGGCCGGAATTGGATGGTATTGATCTGGACAATGTTTATTTTCAAAAAGACGGCACTACGTGCCACACAAGTAACAAAACCATTGATCTTTTACGGGAAAAGTTTCCGGCCGCATTATCTCTCGAAGAGGTGTTCACAATTGGCCACCAAGATCTTGTGATTTAACACCTTGTGACTTTTTTTTGGGGCCTCGTGAAAGAGAAGGTCTACGCCAACAGCTTAGGGTCAATACAAGACCTCAAATATGAAATTCGTGAGGCTATCGAGGTCATAGGGCAGCCACTTTGGAATTCGGTTATTGAAAATTTCATGAAAAGGATATTGTCCTGTAAGCGTGGTTGTATCTCGTAACAATTCGAAGTTTATGCTCGTTGTCAAGGTAATTTCGATAAATTCACAGGAATAATCTCAGTTTGCCGGCTTGTTAATAGTCGTGGCTTCGCTCAGGCGCTAAGCATCGACCATGAAACAGTTTTAAACCATTTACGCAAAGCAGGATTCAAGAAGAAGCTCGACTTTGGGTGTCACACTTCTTCTTCTTCTTCTTCTTCTTCTTCTTCTTCTGCTCCAGTTGGACACACCAAGTGAAGGCAAGTCCTTCTCCACGTGATCTTTCCAACGCAGAGGAGGCCTTCCTCTTAGTCTGCATTTGTATCCATTCGGGCGACATGATCCAGCCAGCGTAGCCTCTGGATCTTTATTCGCTGCGTTATGTCTATGTCGTCGTAAAGCTAATATAGCTCATCGTTCCATCGCCTGCGATTTTCGCAGAATCTTTCTTTCAAACACTCCAAGCGTTGCTTCATCGGATGTTGTCATCGTCCATGCTTCTGCACCATACGTTAGGGCGAGCATAATAAGAGCCTTGTAGAGTGTTATTTTCGTTCATCGAGAAAAAAACTTTACTAATCAATTGCCTACTCAGTCCAAAGTAGCACTTGTTAGCAAGACCCATTCGCTTTGCCTCTTTATCCAGTTTGGGAAAGGCAGAACTAACAGCGCGTTTGTTAAGGCCAAGCATGTCAATATCATCGGCATACGCCAACAATTGTACGCTGTTATAAAATATTGTGCTTGAGCGATTAAGTTTTGCGGCTCCCACAATCCTCTCCAACATCGGGTTAAAGAAGTGGCTTGGCCGCGAGTCACACTATCTGAAACCTCGTTTGGTATCAAAGGGCTCAGAGAGGTCCTTCCCAATTCTGAAGGCGTTACTGGTGTTGAGCCACGTCATCTTGCATAGCCGTATTAGTTTTGCGGGGAAACAAAAGTCAGACTCCTTTTCGTACTGTCGAATGCAGCTTTGCAGTCAACGAAAATATGGTGTGCATCGATTCTCCTTTCATGGGTCTTTGATCGATGGTAGACTTTCCAGGTCTAAAGCCACACTGTAAAGGTCCAATCCTATGATGCATGCACCTTACCAGCTCCTCGCCGCCATGTTTGAATAGCGCAGCCGGCAGTCCATCGGCGCCCGTGGCTTTGTTGTTCTTTAGCCGCGTTATCGCTATTCTCACCTCGACATGGCCGGGTAGCGGAACGTCAATTCCGTCGTCGACGATTGGGGTATCGGGATCTTCACATTCTCGGTGACATGCGCAGCTATCACTGTTTAACAGAAGTGTTCCCTCCATAACTTAAGTATGCTCTGGATGTCAGTCACCAGATCGCCTTCTTTGTTCTTGCAGGAAAACGCCCCGGTCTTAAAACCTTCTGTAAACCGCCGCACTTTCTGGTAGAATTTTTGGGCGTTGTTCCTATTGGCCAGCATCTGAAGCTCCTCGCACACACGTATTTCGGTCTCCCGTTTCTTCTTTCTTATAATACGTCTCTCTTCCTTTCTTAGCTCTCTGTAGCGATCCCACATGGCTCGCGTTGCGCCCGACCGCAGCGTGGCTCTATAGGCGTCATCCTTTCTTTCAGCGGCAGCATGACATTCCTCGTCGTACAAACTGTTTTTTCGGAATTAGAGTCGTGTGGCGAATCTTCTGGCTGTCTGTTGTGATTGTAGCTTTTCGGTTGTGACACACCAATTAACACCAAAACCAATGGTGGTATTATGTATTTGCAGCTGCGAAGCCTTCGCCAAACGGAATTAAATCGACCCAGTTCTTAAACGGCTGGTGACTACGTAAGAGTACGTCACTTACAACAATATTGTGCCAAAACGATCGTGGTCAAAACGTGATGTAGCAGCTCAAATGGTGGCCAAACCAAAACTAATAGCCAGGAAGGTTCTACTGTTCTAGTTCACTTGATGATTCCTTCATTTGTTATGAGTTGCTTTCGTAGAGCCAAACATTAATTCAGAGCTCTACTGTCAATAAGTGGCCCTTTTTGAAGCTAGCGATTGACCAGAAGAGCGTCAACAGAAGAGATGTTGTGTTCCATCAGGACAACGCAAAGGCACACACGTCCGTAGTAACTCGCTAAAAGCTCCGGAAGTTTGGTTTGGAAGTTTTAATGCAATCGCCCATATAGTCCGGGTCTGGCACCAAGCGATTACCACCTTTTCATTTCATTGCAAAACTTCCTGAGTGATGAGAAATTTGTATTAAGCGAAGATTGTGAAAATCGATTACTGAAGTTTTTCGCCAATAAGAACCAAGACTTGTATGAGAGAAGCATTATGAATCTACCTTTAATATGGCAAAAAATTATGCAACATGAGGGTGCATATAATGGATTTATTTTTCCCCAAACTAATATTTATGAATCAAAGGCGGTTTCAAAGTTTCGGTGAGTTTGATTTCTTTTTTTTTAAAGTGGGTCAGCATTTCATCCTGCTTAGAGTGAAATGGCATATGAACCCTCAAGGTCCTTACCCATATTTTTTTTTCCTTGTTCCCTCCTCTCGGGAGCATAGGCCTTCGACAAGACTTTTGTCTTGCGTTAGTTCCGTTAATTTATTTGATTTCTGTCCTAAATAGTGGGAATGCCTAACGCTTTCTTACTGCTTGGAGCGTCATCTGTATTTCACATTTTTCTGCCAGAAGCATCGCACAGATGGTTGAGGACTTCGCTAAATTTGGTGTGTCTGCGCTATTATCGCGGTTTCCCGCTTCCTCTTGCTGACGCCGATGATGCAATGTGTAACTTTGTGTTTTTGCTTGTTTTAGCAGCCACAATGCAAATAATGCGCTAACTAGAAAAAAGTGTCTATGTAAGGCGCATTGGTTAGGTTAGTCAGGTTGATTTTCTAAGACAAGAGACAAGCCCATTGTGATATCTGCAGCTAATTTCCATCCCCTAACTAAGTTGCTCGGTCGCCGTAGCCGAATGGGTTGGTGCTTGACTACCATTCGGAATTCAGAAAGACTTTAGATTCGTATCGCAGTGAAAGACCAAAATGAAGAAACAAATTTTTTCTAATAGCGGTCGCCCCTCGGCAGCCAATGGCAAACCTCCGAGTGCATTTCTGCCATGGAAAAGCTCCTCATAAAAATATCTGCCGTTCGGAGTCGGCTTGAAACTGTAGGTCCCTCCATTTGTGGCACAACATCAAGACGCACACCACAAATAGGAGGAAGAGCTCGGCCAAACACCCAAAAAGGGTGTACTCACCAATTATATATATATAACTAAGTTGCTTGAACTACTTAGATCCTTTTAAGCAGGTAACCAGTCACTCCAGTGAGACATTTTGCAAATTTTCCATTTCTTTAAAGAGATAATCGCCAAGATATTTTCCACGGCTTCTTTGAAGTGCAGGACATTCACAGAGGAGTTTTTGTACCGACTCAATTTCTTCTTTATCTTCGCAGCTCTGGCAGAATTAATTGTGAGGTACACCCATTCTACTGGCTAGGGTGCCAAGAGTGCAGTGGCCCTTTAAGACACCTGTGAGGCTGCTGGTAGCTGATCCGTTGAATTCAAACAGGCAGTTTGTCCTTTTGAGATTGAGTTTTGGCAAGAGCGCTTTGGAGACGCTGCAGTTAATAGTCAGAGCCCAGCAAACTTCTATTAGTTTCCGCAATTACGTTCAAGTTAACCGCTCTTTCATTTTCGTCTACCTCAGAGTGGCAGAAGATCCAACAAAGTGTGGTGTTGTGTTGTTGGATAAGCGAAAGTGACTTCCTGCAATTCTTCAGGCGTTGAAGAACGTTGACCTCACATGTTATGATATTTTTGATATGCGGTAACAAAAAGTAAATATTGGGTGCCAAGTCAGGGTTGTAAGGCGGGAGATCCAATCGTCTGGTCAAATACTGATTTTTTATGGATATTTTTTAGGAATTTTTTTTTTAAGAAAATAAAATGCGATCATTTTGATTTTAAAGTATGTTATTATTGACGTCAAATAGTATACAAAAACAATTTTTCTTTTTTTTTACATATTTTTTTTAATAGGGTGACACCAAAGTAAGTGTCTTAAAAAAAAGATAGGTGGCTTGTCAACAGGTTTTTGGCTCTTCAAGACAACTGAAACGAAAAAGTTAAACTGATTAATATTCTGTAGGCTTGTCATTCTGGCAGGTGCTACAATGGGAAAATTTTTTTGAAAAATAACAAAATGACGGACTTTTGAAAAGTCCTTTTTAAAAAAAAAAAAATTCCTAAAAAATATCTAATAATAAAAAGTTAGTATTTGTCCAGACTACACCTTAACTCTCCTGTGTGAGCCTATACGTGATGGCTCGCATTGTCTTGGTGAATGATGATTCGTCTTCGCCGGTTCCTCACCATCGTTTAGCTCCTCAGCTCTGTGTGAATTTTGACCTGCTAAACAAAATGTCTCTATTTGAACAAATCTTTAGTTGATTCCTTCAAGTTTTTTACTTTGAGTTTCCTCGTGTCATCCTCCAGATCTTCAAACCATCTTGATCTTCGTCTACCGTTTGCTTTTACCGTAAATGTTTTAACGTCAATTATTTTCGTTGAGCTTTCGCTGGGCCCATTCTCATAACATGACCTAGCAATCTCATTCTTAGAGCTTTGATGAAGCGCACACAATATTCTCTACTTTAATTAGTTAGTCCAGTTCGGGGTTCCATCTTATGCGCCATTCACATATGTTGTCTTTGACTGCTCCGAAGGTTTGTATCAAAATTTTTCTTTAAAATATTTGAAGTTTGGCTTTGTTCTTTCACTTAATGTCCACGACTCTGATCCGTTACACTAACCTAGTCTTCCGTGGTTGGTTTCCTTTAATTTTCCGAAAACTTCTGGTGAACAAATGTTTGTGTACCACACAGAATTGACTATTTTAAGTTGCTCCAGTGGTACGGTTGTGACATGACCAGATTTTCCAGAGACGTCCATTTGCTTTGAGCTGCTTCTTCCGCGAATAACTTCTTTTAGTTAAAGCTTGCCTGGTAAAACCCATATAGTCCATTGCTGTTTTTTCTGGCTCATATGCATAGATCCAAGAGTCGTCACTGTTGTCAGAGATGTGCCTTGAACCACCGCGACCGAGTTTCTTAAACATTTCTTTACACCAATCGCTACGACTCCTTTTTTGAGAAATCGTCAAATTAGGCGGTATACCCTATGATCATAAAGTACCGTGAATGTCAAATAAAACAAAACAGAGTTAAATTTCAGGCAAATTTATGTTATCTCCTTCAAAATATAGCCCGGCTGAAGCAACACACATGTGCTAACGTTGAACCCAGCCCTCCGTGCACCCCTGGTAGGCCGACGAAGGGATGGCCTTCAGCTCGTTCGTCGCATTCTCTTTGATCTCATCTATCGAATGAAACCTCCTTCAACTTGGGCAACAAAAATAAGTCGCACGGGGCCATATCAGGTGAGTACGGTGCTTGCACGATGGTATTTACTTGGTGTTTGGTCAAAGAACCCAGCACAATTTGGGTTCGGTGCGATGGCGCGTTATCATCATACAAAATCCAAGAATTGTTTGTTTGGATGGACCGGTTCCCACGTGCGCTGTTCATTTAAATTAAACATTCCCGGTACTTTTTGATCATAGGGTACACCGAGAACAAATCTTCTTCATACAATATTAAATATATGCTTGTCCCACTCATACCCAAGGATTCCTGTATCTCGCGATATGTCACTTAACGATCTTGCGTTCATAATTGACCCACAGCATCAAATGTTTCGGGCACAACAACCGTTTTTGGACGGCCTTCACGAAATTCATCCTGATAGAGAGCTACGTTGGAACTCGCTGTACCATCGTTTCAGAGTAGCGAAGTGGGCAGATGCAACGCCAAAAATCGAAGTAAGTTGATCAATGCACTCCCGTCTCAAATCGTAATAAATCCTCGCACGACTTAGTTCCATATTTTGGGCGAAATGAATTTTTCAACTCACTGAAAAAATAACAAATAAAGCTTGTAAGTGAAAACGTTATATGTAACGTAGTCGGCTGCCGTAGTCGAATGGGTTGGTGCGTGACTATCATTCGGAAGACGTGGGTTTGAAACCCCGTGAAACATCAAAAGGGAGAAAAAGTTTTTTCTAATAGCAGTGGCCACTCGGTAGGCAATGGCACTACTCCGATTGTATTCCTGCCATGAAAAAGCTCCTTATAAAAAATATCTACCACTCAGAGTCGACTTGGAACTGTAGGAAAAACATCAAGACGCATGCCACAATTAGGAAGAGGAGCTCGGCCTAACACTCTAAAGGTACGCAGCCTCGTACAAACATATTTATTACACATTAATTCCATTAGGTCGTTCTTGTTTGCTGCCTATAATAAAATTCTGCCCTTTGCAGTGGGCACAGTGGGTGTGATAAGTAGGAGCAATGCAAAAATCTAATGAAATAGGAAGCATTGCAGCAACATTAACAAACCAGCCTCCAATAAATGAACTCACATTTCACTTAATTATTATTGTCCCAGAGAATTACTAAAGCCAATATCAAGAGTTCACCAAACTCTCTCCGAACAAAATGGTAATGAAAAGTTGACTAAAAATTATGTCAAATCAGTTAATGCATTAAAGCCCAACAAAACGCGCCAGCAGCTATTCACTAACATTTTGCCACCATTCATTCCCATTTCTCCAACTCTAACGCATTTACACGCACATAAACTTTACTCAAGGCCGCCGGCTGCTAGAAATTTACGATCACAAAAGGGTTGGTTTGGCCCCGCACTAAATATTAACGAGTTAAATCACTTTTTATTATATTTGGCCTTAAAATTGCTTGTTGGCCAGCAGGCATTGGCGAAAAACACTTTTCACTTGGAGTTGAGAAATTTAATGGCAACTGCTGCAGATATAGTGAACCCTCTCTGACCTAACCTCAACTCGGACTCCATTTTGTTTTCAAACTTGAAGGAATTGAACATTCTTTTTTCTGCGTGGTGAGCATTAGAAAATGGACGCCAGTACCCTCATTTTGCGCTGCGTTGACTGTTTTGTAGCAAAAGTTCTAGCGAAACTCATAAATTCAAGTTGAATTTGGTGGATATATTTATGGAGGGGAAACTTATGTGTCACATAAAATGTCACTTAAGCGATAAATGTAGAGGGGGAGCGAA
This sequence comes from Anastrepha fraterculus, assembly GCA_037575425.1. Taxonomy (NCBI): domain Eukaryota; kingdom Metazoa; phylum Arthropoda; class Insecta; order Diptera; family Tephritidae; genus Anastrepha; species Anastrepha fraterculus. Next base: position 81,572 of record JAYXIM010042579.1, read on the forward strand.
AAACTTAAGTTGTGCTGTTGACAGAAGATGAAGTAAATTATTTAACCTGAAGAAACATACATCTACATACATACGTATTTAAGCATCCCACAACTTAAATGTCTTTAATGACTGGGGTGTGGCATTTTCCAACACGCTCTTACTAGGGGTGTTCTAATTTCGTTTATTTCAATAACTGACTGAGAGATGTGAGGTCAATGCCGAAAGCAATAAAAGTCTAGAGTATTCAAGTACTTAAGGAAAGGGCGTGAAGAATAAAAATAGGAAAGCCGGCCCGAAATATTAGTTCGGCAATGCAAGTCCATCGAAGAATCTCTCTTGCCAACAAGTGCTACTTTGGACTAAGTAGGAAATTGAGTAGTAAAGTCCTCTCTCGACGAACAAAACTTACACTCTACAAGACTCTCATCATGCCCGTCCTAACGTATGGCGCAGAAGCGTGAACGATGACAACATCCGATGAAGCGACGCTTGGAGTGTTTTAGAGAAAGCTTCTGCGTAAGATTTTTGGACCTTTGCACCTTGGCAACGGCGAATATCACAGGCGATGGAACGATGAGCTGTATGAGACACAGACATAGCGCAGCGAATAAAGAACCAGCGGCTATGCATGCTCCGGCTCTAAAAGTATTCGATGCGGTACCAGCTGGTGGTAGTAGAGGAAGAGGAAGGCCTCCTCTGCGTTGGAAAGTTCAGGTGGGGAAGGACTTGACTTCACTTGGTGTGTCCAATTTACGCCTGTTAGTACGAGAAAGAAACGACTGGCGCCCTTTGGTAAACTCGGCCAAAATCGCGTCTAGCAGGAAAATTCTGGGGCTGTAGCCCAAGAATCCTGATATGGATGTGCATCATGATAATAAGACCAATGATAACATATGGAGCGGTCACTTCGTCATTCAGAGCCACTCTCTCAACAGTGCGGGCAGCACAAACTAAGCTTCAGCAGGCGTGTAAATCACGGATGCGATGCAGACCTGGCCTAATGCTGCGATGGAGGTGCTATGGGTGCTATTTGTCTATGTCCAGAGATAAACTTAAATTTCCAGGATGAGCGAATTGCATTTTGAGGCGGCACACAAGGCTGTGTTATCCTATGATATTAAGTCCTAACACTGGTTCTTGAGTGTATCGAGAAACTGAATCTACTAGGAACGCAGAATCGCATACCGCTAATTTGGGTCCCAGGACACAGGGGTATAACTATGAACGAAGTAGCGGACGCATTAGCTAGAGAGAGTTTGCGGCCTTGTCATTAATAGAACTTGAGCCCTCCCTTGTTATGGGTCAACGCACCATCAAGGAAAAGCTTAGGAATGAAAAGCCAAGACTAAGAGAAGTTAGTTGGCACCAAACTATGAGGCTACGCCAAGCGAAATCCTTAACGGGGTGTGCAAGCACAAAAGAGGTTTGAAAAACGTATTATTCTACCCAAGCCTAAACTGAGAATGGATTCTTACAAGCCATTGCAGACTGCATAGTCATCTGCACATGATCGGGAACATTCACTAATTCTTATCGTTTCTGCGACCAATCCCTGGAGATAGCAATGCAGCTTCTCCTTAAATTCAGGGCTATAGCGCGGAGATGATTGAGACACCTCAGCCATTTGCAGCCAGAAGAAAACCACATTTGCTTAGTCCAACCCAACTCTATCTTAGATTTAATAAGAGAATCCAAGTGCAAACCTCCAATAAATCTAATTCTTAAAAATTGCAAAAAAATTATGGTCGAAAATAAAAATGAGACAGGTGACGATGGCACTCATTTTACATTTTCTTACTAGCTCCAATTTGACCGCAGGTTATGATATTGCTAATAGATTTTATATTGCTGACTCTCAGAATATATATATACATATATAGGTCTCCGTAGTTCCTAGGTGGAACATAGGGCCTCTAACTGTCAGAATACAATTTATTATTTATTTATTTTTAGTCATGCCTTATTTCTTAAGATCTAGTAGGCCTCGCAAAGTCTTCGCACTAAACTAGAACTAAAAACATAGATAAGATAAGAGTTAGATAAAAGGTACTATACTCGTAATAAATAAAGATTTAACCATATCACCACTTCAGTTCATTTTGAGCTAATCAGTTTTATTTCCTGCTGAAAGTTCATGTCAAAATCTTGATTGGTTGCCCTTTTTGTGATCGACCTATATTCAAAAAGGCTAACTGTCTACAAAACTGGCTACATGAGCTTTAAGTATGGGGCCAATTTTCTGACGTGTAGATCTATAGGAGATGATGGGCCCCTTTAAAATATCCGCATTGTTCGCTAGACTCAGGTATAAGTCATTTGAGAGAGATAAGTTTTGAGATGATATTACCAGGTAATCTATTCCGATTGATTAGTATGTAAACACATTGCATCAGTGGCGCCAGCAAGAGGAAGCGGGCGCAAAATTTAGCGAAGTCTTCAACCATCTGTGCGATCCTCCTGCCAGAAAAATGTGAAACACAGATGGCGCTCAAAGCAGTAAGAAGGCGTTGTTTCTAAGCAACGACAGGTGGGCATACCCACTACTTAGGACTGATAGCAGCAGGCTAATCACCTACCCTGTCAAAAATAAAAAAAAAACTAACGAAACCAACGCAAGACTAAGTCTTGTCGAGGCCCAATGCTACCGAGACGAATGAATAAAGAGAAAAAAGTATGTGTAAAAGCAGTGAAAAATAAAGCACAAAAAACAGTGCACTGGGGAATACAGAAGCTTGCGCAAATCACAGCACCATTTCTTGGCTCTTTGACAGCATCAGGTCAACATGTGACGTAAGGTTTGTTTGTTTACATTTTTGTATTGCTAAAAACTTGTTTCTTCCTTTTCTCGTTTCTATTACCTTCCTTTTGCGCATTAACCTACCTGCCGCGCAATCTCAGCTGTCTTCTACACAGAGCCATGCACCCGCATAGCAGGTCTCCAACTGTCTCTCCTGACAGCTTCGGCAATGGTCATTGGATGGTGCCCCTAATTTACTGTCTTCCTATTAGACAGTGCCCAGCTGGGATACCTACTACGATTCTTAGATTCCTCCTACTTAATTTTAGTAGACTCTTAGTGCGACCCATGTCCCATTCGGGCCACTGTTTGCAGCTGGAATTTGCAACTCCGAAGAAATCTGAGTAGATCTTGAGGTGCGAAGGAGCCAAGGTGGTCGCTTTTTAAAACATCAGTGCCAAGGACCTCCAGCCTGATTAGAGCGAAGGCTGGGCAGAGTGCATACCTTCCTTTTCCAGGTGCTTCGCCCATAGAAAGTGGCCCATTATCAGACCAACCAGCCTCCTACAGTCCCCTCTACTTAGTGGCAGGAGGAACTACGACAGTCGGTCGAACATGACAGGTAACATCAGTTTTGCCCATCTGCCTTACAGTTGCCTTTAATGCTACTATGTCCTGGTACCCAGAGTAGATTAAGAGAGACCTACTGTGCAAGTATTTTCTAATAATTTGTAAGACTCTTTTACTGTCTTAGATGAGTGTTCACATGATAGGAGAGATTTCAGAACTGCCTGACTATCGGAGTAAATAAAGATTTCTTTAACTTTGGCTACGAATTTATATAGCACTAAAATGCTTTCTGCGGCCGCCGTAACCAAATGCGTTGGTGCCTGACTACCATTCGGAATACAGGGTGAACGGAGGTTCAAATCTCGGTGAACCCCCAAAATGAAGAAAAAGTTTTTTCTAACAGCGGTCGCCCCTCAGTAGGCAATGGCAAACCTCCGATTGTATTTCTGCCATGAAAAAGCTACTCATAAAAAATCTCTGCCGTTCGGGTCTCTCCACTTGTAGAACAACATCAAGACACACGCCACAAATAGGAGGAGCAGCTCGGCCAAACACCCAAAAAGGGTATATGCGCCAATTATATATAAAAGGCTTTCTGCAATTGCCAAATTTCGGCAATCCTCTCTATGTTAGTATTCACCGAGTCTCAAAAGTCGGTGGTGTTAGGAACACCAGGAAACATGCCAAGTATGCTTGAGTATCCCTGGTTGTTTGTTGTTGTTGTAGCAGTAATATTAGCCCTGACAGTGTAATGTATATCACCGTTCATCTTCGTCTAACTCATCTAAGGCAGGCACAGGAAACATGCTGTTTCGACAGGTTGTGGCCAGAGGGAGAGGGGTTTTAGGTGTGGGTTTTGAGGGGCATGAGAAAAGGTGGTTAGTGTCGTGCGGGGTGTAGGAGTTTAACCTGCTACAATATCCATGTGCCAGTGTTACGCGGGTCTCACAGTGATGACGGTGATGACGTGATCTGGGAGGCGGACTAAGGGTGAAACCTGCGGTAGCACCATAACAGTAAGCAGTAAGCATCAGTACCTCATTGTGAAGGTGTTGAAGAGGTGACATCAGGAGGCAGCCCGTCGCTGTCCGAATAGCAGTGTGCGCAGAGAAGGAGAACAAACTGTCGAAGGTTACACTCAAAATTATTAACAGTCGGAATTGGTTGGCATCGCCGTGGGCTTTGTGGGGAAGAGTTGGAGATTTCTCTAGTGAAAAAGCGAAAAAAGTGGGTGATGTAGACGTTCACTTTGGCGCACAGGCCATCAATGTCATTGCCCGACGGCATTATCATGCAGTCGTCAACGTATGAGACCAGGGAGACTCCCTCTGGTGGTTGGGGGAGCTTCGATAGATAGAAGTTGAACAGCAAGGGTGAAAGCACACCACCCTGCCGAACATCTTGCTTGATCTTCCTCTGTTTGGATGTTTGGTCTCTAAAAATCACTAACGATTGACGACCGCTCAGATAGTTGGCGGGCCACCTCTTCTTCCATTGCGGGAGTGTCAACTGAAAAATATCATCTAGTAGCGTGGAATGGCTGACAATATCGAAAGCCTTCATCAAGTACAACGCTCTTAGGGCAATCCTCTCGCAGGAGCGATTCTGGTTAAGCCCGCGGCTTATCTGGGCGATTATGACAGTAAGTGCTGTGGTGGTGTTGCGCACTCATCGGAAACCAAGCTTATGTGTGGCTTGGGCCAGGTGTTTCGTGAAGAGTGGGAGTAGGAGGACTTCAAGTGCCTTCACTACTAGGCAAAGGAGAGTTATCGGCCGATAAGATTCCAAAGGCAGCCGCCCCAGTAAACTAGCCCCGTCTAGTGAACCGTTTATCGCCATAGCAGCCTTCTTCATCCTGTCCTGAACATTCACTTTCCATGAAAGTTTCCTGTCAACGGTTAAATCTAAGTATCTTACCTTATCACCAACCGGCAAAACAGTTCCGTTGAGTGTCGGAAGCTGATGCCAAGGGATTTTTTATTTCCTTGTAAGGAACACTAGAACAGTCTTGGCCGTATTAAGGGGTAACACCACTGTACACGCGTAAAATAAACACGATTTTTAAAGAATTTTTTTGTATAGAAGGAAAGGGAAAACGATCACTCTGATTTGGGAAGTTATTACTTATATACTAAAATACAAAACTACAAAGTTTGATCGAAAAATTTTACAAAATGGCGGCATTGGAGACATTTTTGCAATGTGGTTTCTCTTGAAGGAGCACGCAGCACAGAGGGTGCAAATTTTAATCTGGAACAAAGAAACATTTTTTTTCTTAATCTAGATAAGAATAGCTAGAGAAACACGTAGGGGATTTAAATAATATTTATTTTTGTGGAATTAGCAAGCATTTGAAGGAAAAAGCTCTATTTTGGACTAAAAAAACGGCACTTAAATAATTATAACAATCGTTTAAATTAATCTATCAAAAATCCCCTACGCTCTTCTCTTAAGAAGGTTATTATACAGACGTAGTGAAAAACCTGATTAAAAATATTTAAAATTGTTTGAGTTATGCTGCGTGCCAATTTCAGAAAACGTGTTTTGAGAAAAACGCGTTTAAAGTTTGGAAATTTGGAGAAGTCGTTAGGTAGCAGTCACTAACGCTTGGTAAAAAGCTTAAAATATTTATGAAATAAACTTCGGTAACGTATAAAACTTTTTGTTCTGTATTTTAAAAGGTTCAAAGAATTTTTTAAGCTTATAAAAAAAAATCAATTTTTTGAAATTTCTACAGTGGTGTTACCCCTTAAGGCTGAAACCACTCGTTTTGGCCCTGGTATCTATGAGAGAGTTTCTGAAAACTTCCATCGTAGTAGTATAGCTACATCGGCCGGTAAGCCACAACCTGAATGCGCCTCTGCTCTAGGTCTAACAACAACAAGCTTACCTAACTTTTAATATTTTCTTACAAAAACTGAACTGACTATCTCACACTACATACAAACCAAGGCACATTCATTAAAGGTGGTCACGTCATGTAATTTTTTTCTCCTTCCATGAATGATGTCTTTTCGGGTGAATAGTTTTAAATTCGAAAATCAAAGCTTACCGACACCCCTAAAGCATAAATTACCGCCTATCACTATTTTCTTCTCCCTATCCACTCACCTATTAAAGCTACGGCTCTACAGCGTGCATATGCTCCGTCATTGATCCTATTAGTGGCAAAGTTTATTGTGAACTGTCACCCCAAATAAATTCATGCATATACATGTATGTGTGTACCTACATAACCAAAATATTAGCACACCGGCAGATATGAAGCAAACAACAGCGATGCAAGGGAAACAACCTTTCGGAACGATAGTGACCACTACGAATAGCGGCACATTTTTATAACTTCCGGTTGCGAACAAAAGCCAATGGCGTGGCGCACCAACAGCCGTACATGAAAAAAAAAGAAGTGAATATAACGAAAACCGAAAATCATAAGGTACGATGTATGGAGGAGGTCCGTAATTCTTATTCTTGTTCTTGCAATTCACAGTGATAAAAATTTGTTGTAGGTAAATATCATTTTGCAGGGGAAATAGTGTCATTAGCCCGAATGGAAGACCTGACCGAAGGCATAAAAGCGTAACAGACAGGTGAGAGGAATGAAAAGGAAGATGCTCCAACAATTTACTTGCACACGTATGTATATATGTATTACTGCCTGTCAAAACTAAACTTATTTACTTGTATACAAATAAGGATTGTCGGCGTTGGCCCGAGGCAAAGTTTGTGTGTGTAAACTGAACGAATTTTATAACCCTCATTGGAGCTGTCAATCGAAAGGGGTGAGGGTAGGCGGCAAAAGTGTGAGAGCATCACGGGAGTATCTATTTATGTGCGTACCTATGTAGGGAAGAGAAATGCGCCCTAGTATCTGGTGTATAGCTGTCAGCGCCGCTGCTGGCAGCCATTACAGCTGTTCCTTGAATAATGCTTGCAGCTTCTATTGTTACTGCTGCTGTTGGTGTTGCTGTTGTTGCTGTTGCGGCTTAGATTTATGACCAGAAAACTTTGCGCTTTCATTTAAGTTTGTGGCACGAACGGCCATTCGACAAACTAAGACAGGTGGGATATGCTTATTTGAGTGCTGTTACTTGTTGTCTTTGTTGCTAGGATAACGTTTAGTTATTTCATAAGTTTTAACTTCAGTTGCTGCAACCAATATCATCCAGCGCATGACCTACTTTTGTGTGATGTTTCTTTTGCTCTTCGACGCAAATAGCGGCAGGCAGCTCATTTATTGGTAATCTTCATTTATATTCACTAAGATTTAATATATTTCCGTTTTTACCCAGCCGATAGAGTATTTATGTATACTTCATAACTGTGAAAGCATTTGCATACAATAATTATTTTTTTTTTTCGCATTTCTCCCATCGAGCTATTTGTGGGATTTTCAAACACCTCAGCAAATTAATGGAATAAAGTATGGTGGAAAATTACATAAAGTTAAAAAATTTTAAAATGTGGTCTAGAAATTTCAAAAAATCGATTTTTGGTTTCTTCGATATTTCGAAAGTGTAGAATCTTAAGAATATACTGTGAAATTTTTGTGCGGAAATTCCCAATATCATAGCTTCTATAGCCCATTAACTAGGTAGAGAGCGGTCCGCGCGCTCCTGTACCTCAAACTTTAAACTCATTTATCTCGAAACAACTTTTTTCGGCTTGGTGTTGTCAAAAACAAAAACAACTATTCAACCGAATCGTCTGAAATTGTAATATGTTGTTCACAACATCAATGTCTATCGCCTGTACTATAGGGTGGGCCAAGTAAAATTTGCTTTTTTTTTATTTTGAAGATTGAACATAGTCATTTATGAATGAAAAATAATATCGTTCAAATGACTGTCACTACTGGCTTTACAGTAGGCCATTCGATCAACCCAATTTTTAAGCACATTTTCGATTGTTTGGGCTCCAATTTCATGAATGGCAACTTCGATTTCGTGTTTTAAAGCATCAATCGTCTCTGGATGGTTCGCATAGCATTTGTCCTTAACGGCTCCCCACAAAAAATAGTCCACAGCTCTGAGGCGGCCAATTGATATCGAAATTCAAAAACGGCAGCCAAAAGTTCGAGTGTAACTTTGGCAGTGTGACAAGTTGCACCTTCCTGTTGAAACCAAATGTCGTCCATGTCATCCTCTTCAATTTTCGGAAACAAAAACTCGTTGAGCATGTCACGGTAACGCTCGCCATTTACTGTAACCGCGGCTGCTCGCTCATTTTCGAAAAAAAATGCCAAATGATGCCGCCAGGCCAAAAACCGAAGCAAACAGTGACTCGTTGTGGATGCATTTGCTTCTCTACAGTAACGTGTGGATTTTCTGAGCCCCAAATCCGACAATTTTGCTTATTGACGTAGCCACCGAGTGAAAATCAGAAAAGAAGAAGGAGACTCACCACTTTGGAAATAAGTTTTCAATGTTTCCCAATTTTTTCAAATTTTTCAAGCGTATAGCGTCCCATTTCGTAAATGCCAAACCTTTAAGTAAATTATGAACACATTTGTCATGTCATTTGGGTTACCATTCTCAAAAAAATAGGTGGTTCAAAAAGCAAACGCTATATGGCCCACCCTGTAGAATCATATTATTATTTCAATTATTTCGTATTTTTTTGATTACAAAACTGAAAAAGAAACGATTTTTAGAGTGTCAAATTCAAAACTGCGCCATTTTGTCAATTTTTTGTTTTTTTTATTCTAGTAGCGGGACATTGCTGGCTACAGTTATACTGATTAATAATTTTTTTTGGTTTTTGTGTTACAGATAAACAGAAGACCCAGAATGGGCAATACCGTCCAGGTCTAATATATCGGGATCATTAACTTCAGCGCCATTTTGAAACTAATAAATTAAAAAAAATTGTTTTCTATTTTTGTATGTAAAAGAAGTTAAATAAAAAGCCTAAAACTTTGAATATGGTTTTTCATTTTTTTTTTTTTTGTAGAAAAATTCCTGAAAATACCCTACATTTTTGAGCTCTAGGCCACCGGAACCCCTTAAGACACCGGCATCAAAAAAACAGTGCTTGTAGCGTAGTACACATAACAGAAGTGAAACTTTCAGGGACCCGAGAGAGACCCGCACAAACGCAGCGATTCCAGGACAGCAGCAACGGCAATACCCATAAAGCCGACGCCGGAAAAGATAGCACTTTACAGTACGCACAAGCACTAGCCAGGAAACGGAAATAAACGCCAAAAAATAGGCACCAAAAAGTAAGACCAAGGAAATATAACGCCAAAAAGTAGGCACCAAAAAATATTTCCTACAAGTTTGCACCAACAAGCAAGCGCCAAAAAGTAGGCAGTGTAATTCCCACTAGAAATTAGCAACCACAAAGAAAAACTCAGGAAAAATAGCCTCAAGTGTACCTAAGATGTATAAAAGGTATAGCTCTCTCTCTCCTTTTCCTCTACGTTGTATCTTTTTTCTCTCTCGCAGAACGAAAATACCCAAAACGTTGCATGACCTTAAAATTTTACTCTCCATTCTCGCTCGTCCATCACTTTTCAAAATTTCAGTTTCACTTCGAATAAATCTTATTAACCCTTTAACTGTTCAATTTTGTTTCGAAAAACTTTTTCTACCTGCTTAACCCTTTAATTGTTTCATTTTGTTTCGAAAAACTTTTTCTGCCTGCTTAACCCTTTAACTGTTTCATTTTGTTTCGAAAAACTTTTTCTGCCTGCTTAACCCTTTAATTGTTTCATTTTGTTTCAAAAAACCTGCTTAACTATTTTCCAGCGAAGGCGAGTATAATCGACATAAACAGAGTTTCTGCCTGTAAAAGTAGGCAATTGGGACTAAAAATCAAACGTTGCGCATTCGTTGTTATTATTTTCATTAGGTCATTATCCAACAATTTTTTTCATATAAAATAAAAGGGTTTTCTAAGTTGAAGGAATATCGAAGTGCTTTTCAGGATTAGATAAAAACTCAAAAGTTAATGGTTCTCCACCTACAGCCGTCCATGTTGAGCTTGAATTATTTCTATTTTTTCTTTTTCTGATTCATTGTAATGCGTTCACCGTTTTTAGGTGTTTGGCCAAACTCCTTTTTGTGGTTTGCGTCTTGATGTTGTTTCAAAAATGGAGAGACCTACAGTTTTAAGCCGACTCCGAACGGCAGTTATCTTTTATGAGGAGCTTTTTCATGGCAGAAATACACTCGGAGGTTTGCCATTGCCTGCCGAGTCGCGACCGCTATTAGTAAAAACTTTTTCTTCATTTTGGTCTTTCAACCTACGTTCTCTCTGAACTCCGAATGGTAATCAAGTACCAACCCATTCGGCTACGGCGACCGCCACCTTTACCGCTGCTCTCTTGAAATTCATCCCTGTCGTCTTTCATCACTGCTTTCTGCACCTTCATCCTGGCTCTCATCAGAAGACGACAAAATTATCAGTTTTTTGCGTTTTTCCCGGTTTCTCCATCACTATCGTAATAATTTATCTGGTAGGGATAGTTAAAATTATATATTTCACAGTTTTATTCCTCAAAGGAATAAAAGTGCTTACTATTACTTTTCCTGTCAATAAAATCCACAAGACTCTCATAACTTTCGTTCTCTCAACTTTCGCAAAGCACAATCAACTGACAACTTTTTTATTTGAAAAAATCGTTTTGTAACGAACGGTACTTCTCCATAATTTGTTATTTAAGCTTAACGCAGCCTGTTGTGTATTGGTTTTGCTGTATTTGTATCCTGCTTTGAAGAGCAACCAACTAGCAAGTAACGAGATTATTGGAAAATAATGAAATTGGAAGTAGTTGGCAACCCGAATTCCTACTTAGTTCCTTTTTTACTTCATTTCTTTTTACTTGTATAGATTTAAGTTTAGTGTGTAATAAAACGTTGAAAAGAACATACCGTTTTTAGTTCAACCTGGTTTTTTGTCCTACAAAGGTTATGGGCCCAGGAAAGGCTCAAGTGCTTTTTTACACACAAGAAGAAATCGCAGCATAGGTGCAGTGATACAAAAATCAGTGATTGAAACGAGATCCCAAGTATAGTGGTCTCAGGCTTCATTTTGACTGGAGTATACAGCAGTAAAAGACAGTTCATCACCATGAGTGCACCACACCAAATTGACAAATTGGATGATGGAAACTACGACTTTTGGTCCCTTCAAATGAAAAGTCTTCTCGTGAATGCAGATCTTTGGGAGATCGCCAGCGGAAGCCTTGCGAAAAGTGACGACAAGAAGTTTAACACTAAAGACGAAAAGGCGTTGGCACTTATAATATTGAATGTTAAATCGTCACAGGTATGTCATATTAAACATGCAGAGACTTCAAAAGAAGCATGGGATAAATTGAAAAGTGTACACCAGCCGCGTGGTCCGGCAAGAAAAGTTACTCTATATAAATCCCTAATCAACTTGAGTATGTCTGAGAGTGATACAGTGGCACACCACATAAGGAAATTTTGTGAAATTGTTGATAAACTCTCTGAAATTGGCATAACAATGAACGATGATTTGCTTGTTTTAATTCTTCTAACAAGTTTACCCAAGTCATTCGAGAATTTCATAATAGCTGTCGAGATTCGCGATTCGTTGCCTACCCTCGAAATTTTAAAGGCAAAGCTGCTGGAAGAAGGGGCACGGAGAATGCAGCACAAAACAGATCAAAATGGCAGCGATGGTCAAAAAGCGTTTGTAGTGCAGTCAGATCAAAAATATGTGAAGAACAATAGTGGGAAGCAAAATTTTAAAAAGCCCAACAACAAATCTGGTCTTAGATGTCATAACTGTGGTCAAACGGGACATTTCGCAGCGCATTGTCGATTACCGAAAAAACAAAACCAACAACAAAGATCATTTTCGGCTCGAACTCATAAATTTGAATTGAACAACCATAGTTGGTGCGTTGACAGTGGTGCGACCTCACACATGTGTGGAGAACGAAATATGTTCGAGAAGTTCGTAGAAGTGACAGAGCGTGTGCAACTTGCTGATGGCAACCACATGGATTCTTCTGGAAAAGGAGAAGTTTGCGTTACAACTCCAACATGTATGATCCGTCTTAAGAACGTACTGTATGTGCCAAACCTCAAATGTAATTTTATATCGGTAAATAAAGCTGTAAGCGAAGGTATGACGGTTCGGTTCAACAGTGTATGTGCGAAAATAGAAGACCAAAACAAGAGGACAATTTTAATTGCGCAGAAAATTGAAAGTTTATTCGTGTTTAAAGAAAATTTAAAGCAATTGTGTTTTGCAGCATCAGTGGACAAGGCCAGCATATGGCATCGAAGATTTGGTCATCTTAATTACGACGATCTGCACGAATTAGTCAATAAGAATTTAGTGCAAAATATTGACATCACCGATGTGCCAAGAAATGTAAGATGCGAAGTGTGCGTAAAGAGCAAAATGTGCGTCAAGCCATTTCCAAAATCGGCTCAATATCGGTCGCAAAATATACTTGAACTCATCCACACCGATGTATGTGGACCTTTCGCAAAATCCTCGATTGGCGGCAGCAAATATTTTGTGACTTTTGTGGATGATTACTCCAGAAGATCTTTCGTGTACTTTATACGCAAGAAGGATGAGGTCTTCGAGAAGTTTCGAGATTTTAAGAATATGGTTGAAAACCAAAGTGGATTAAAAATTAAAGCAGTGCGCAGCGACAACGGTGGGGAATACATAAACCATAATTTCGACAGATTTTTCAAGGAAAATGGCATAAAACGCGAACTTTCGGTTGTCTACACACCACAACAAAACGGCGTGGCCGAACGCCTTAATCGAACTTTAACCGAGATGGCTAGGAGTATGCTTGTAGAGTCCGGTTTAAGTGAATATTTGTGGGCTGAAGCCATTTGTACAGCTTCTTATATACGCAACCGATGTCCCACAAAGGCGCTGAATGATACGACACCCTACGAGATGTGGACAAGGAAGAAGCCGGTGGTGAAGCACCTCCGTGTTTTTGGTGCTTTCGCTATAGCGCTAAACAAAACGCAGTCAAATAAGTTGCAGCCAAAAGGTGAAGAGTGTTATATGGTGGGCTATTCGTTATGCTCGAAAGCCTATCGCCTCTACGATCCAAAACGTCATCAAATAATTGAAAGAAGAGATGTATACTTCGACGAACGTAAGTCAAAATCAACGCGTGAAAACGGCACAACGCAGGAAGATTTACAGCTGCTGGAAGATGACACCATGAAAAATAGTGATGTTTCAAGAAGTTGCGACGAAATCCATAACGACACAGTACCAGTAAACAACGACGAAGAAGACAACGATGAAGACCATGACCATAGAAGCATCGATAGCGCTCAAAAGCGGCCAGGAAGGCCGAAAATCATTCGATCTGGGAACCCAGGGCGGCCCAGGAAACAACGTAATTTATTAAATGTGATGACCAGCGACCCCGAAATAAGAGTACCAGAAAAGTTCGACGACGTGCAAAATAATGAGTATGCACGAGAATGGCGTGCGGCAATGCAGAGGGAGTATGACTCTTTAATCAACAACAACACTTGGACGCTTGTGGACTTACCAGAGGGACAGAAACCAATCAGAAGTAAATGGGTATTTAGTTTAAAGACGAATAAAGACGGCAACATCGAAAGGTTCAAAGCAAGACTAGTAGCTAAAGGCTGTAGTCAGGAATATGGTGTGAATTATTTCGAAACATTTTCTCCAGTAGTCAGGTATGCCACGATCCGCATGCTACTGGCGTTAGCAGCGCAGCATGGACTCTACTTACATCAACTCGACGTCACTACCGCTTACTTAAACAGTGAGCTGAAAGAAGAGTGCTACATGCGGCAACCCGATGGCTTTATAAGCAGCAATCATCCCGGAGGCGTTTTAAAATTGAACAAGGCAATCTATGGCCTTAAGCAGTCCGGCAAGGAGTGGAATTCTACCTTGGATTCCATTTTAAGGGAAATGGGTTTCGTTTCCTGCAAGAATGAACCATGCCTGTACCAAAGGCGAAACTCAGGCAAGTTGGTATTAATTGCTATTTACGTTGATGATCTCATTCTAGGATGCTCATCACAAGACGATCTGACGACAATCAAACGTGAGCTAGCTAATGCGTTTGATATTGTCGACAAGGGGCCCATAAGTCATTTTCTGGGTATGGAGGTGGAACGCGATGGCGATACTGGCGCTATTACTGTTGGTCACAGGCAATACATCCTCAATCTGTTGAAGAAATGCGGAATGACAGACTGCAGGCCGGCATCAACTCCCCTCGATGCTGGGTACCAAATCAAACGTGGCGATGATACTGAGAAGCAGATCGATCCGACGTCCTATCAGTCTCTCATTGGCGCGTTGATGTACTTAGCTGTAACAACTCGGCCTGATATTTCACATTCGGTGAGCAAGTTGGCGCAATGTAACATCAATCCGAAAGCTGAACACGAAGTAGGAGCAAAGCATATCCTACGTTACTTGGCCAAGACCATTGACTACAAGCTTCGGTACTATGCTGACAACTCTGAGGTCTGTGGATATGTGGACGCAGACTGGGGTGGCGACCTCAATGACCGAAAATCATACTCCGGTTATTTGTTTATGATGGCAGGCGCTACAATTTCATGGGAATCAAAGAAGCAAACGATTGTAGCTTTAAGTACTACGGAAGCAGAGTACGTCGCACTTTCAACGGCGGCGAAAGAAGCAATTTACTTAAAATATTTACTTATAGAATTAGGGTTTTATTCGAAAGATAAACCACTATTGTTACGAGGCGACAACATAAGCGCGCAACATCTAGCAAAGAATCATTTGTATCACGCCCGTACCAAACATATTGACATTAAATTTCATCATGTTAGAGAATCAATTGAAAGTGGTGATATTGTACTGAAATATATTTCAACTAACTCTAATCTAGCAGATGTATTAACTAAAAATTTGACTAAAGCAAAACATTCAGAACTTGTTAAACTTATGGGATTGTATTGAAAAGCATTAATTTTTGAAATGAAAGAATTTAAGATTTTTGCTTTATTGAACGAATGTATTGAACAAATGTAATAATTTTGGATTATATATTCGGGTTGAGAGGGAGTATTGGAAAATAATGAAATTGGAAGTAGTTGGCAACCCGAATTCCTACTTAGTTCCTTTTTTACTTCATTTCTTTTTACTTGTATAGATTTAAGTTTAGTGTGTAATAAAACGTTGAAAAGAACATACCGTTTTTAGTTCAACCTGGTTTTTTGTCCTACAGAGATGTCGTTTGACACTTCTTATTCGGGCAATCGATATAGAGCAACAATGAGTCAACATAGATTCGAGTTTCTTCTAAACTCACTACGTTTTGGCGATAGCACTACAACAGCAGAACGCAAGAAAAACACTTCATTTGCGCCAACTTCAGAAATTTGGGAAATATTCATTGATAGTTGTACAAAAAGTGTGGTTCACTCCGATTCGTTTACAATGAGATCTTGTCATGGTGTCAAATGAGGCAAAATATCAGCTGCTACAGAAAGATGAAACGTTGGCCATTTTGTTTCTTTTACAATGTGTTAAATATTGCTTCAGTTAATGCTTACGTTATACACAGCCACAATGCAACTCGAAAGGGTATTAAATCTATGCAAAAAAATTTACGCTTGCCCATAAAATTAAAATTAAAGTATAGCCAGAACATATTCCAGATAGTTGGAAACTAGTCGAGGTCGTCTTCATTCCAAAAATAGGTAAGAGGGGGCATGAATCTGTAAAAAACTATAGGCCAATCAGTTTTTCGTCTTTCCTGTTACAACCCTTTGAAAGACTTTTGGATATATATCTCAGAAGCTCTTTGGAGAGCTCTGCTATATCAACTGCACAACATGCGTACCTTAAAGGCAAATCTACGGAGACAGCGCTTCACATAGAGAACAAAGAGGTGAATAATTGCATCAGTAATTGGGGCATCTCTATGCTAGAAACCAGGATCATCAAAGCTAATATGGGTAATAGCAACATAACCCAGTAGGTCCGCAGGGGCACTCCACAGGGGTGAGTGTTTTATTTCCACTTTTCTTATTATACGTTATTAGCAAAATCTTAACAAAACTTTATTGAAGTGGGGTAAAAGCGGTGGTGTACGCTGATGATGTGGTGCTAATGGTGTCAGGACTGTGTCCTAATACGATCAGTGGGATCATCCAAAGGGCGTTAGGGGAGCTTAACTCTTGGGCTACAGGCTGTGGCCTAAGTTCAAGCACGCGTAAAGCAGAACTTGTGCTTTTCACCACCCGATATAAGGTACCAACTTTTACCCTACCAAGTATTAACGGAGACAAACTCTTTCACATTCACCCAGTGCAAAGTACTTAGGGGTAATTGGAGATTCCAAACTTAGCTGGAAATTAAATGTCGAAGAACGGATAAAGAAGGCAAAAATAGCTTTTTATGCCTGTAATCGTATGCTTAGAAGAAGATGGGGTCTTCAACCTAAGCATACATTATGGCTGTATGAGGCGGTTATACAACCTATTTTATAGTATGTTTCGGTAGTTTGGTGGAAAGCTCTAGGGAGTGAGTACAATACAAAATTACTCGGCAGAATACAAAGATTAGTCTGTGCAATAACGGTCTATTATTGCAACAAACTCAGTTAACCTTACATCGTCCCGACGGTAACATTCAATAGGAATTTTGCGACTATCTTTCCATCTAAGAAGGAATGGAATAAGGGATTCTCTCTAAACAACTTCAACACAACAGTCTTTACAGATGGCAGTAAAATGGACTGTGGTGTTGGAGCTGGTATATATTCTCATAGACTCAAAACTGGAAAATCTGTGCGTCTCCCTAATACCAGCAGTGTCTTCCAGGCGGGCGGAAGTATTGGCAATTGGGGAAGCCTGTAGGCTACTAATCGCAGATTCCTCTTTTAAGGGCAATATCGCTATTCTTTCGGATAGCCAAGCTGCAATCCAGACACTGGAAGCGGCTATTACAACTTCTAAAGTGGTGGAGCAAAGTAGGAATAGCCTCACCACCTTGAGTAAAAACCATAAAGTAACCTTAATTTGGGTCCCGGGACACTGGAACATAGAAGGTAACAAAAAAGCAGATGAACTGGCAAAAGGGGGATCTGCCATGAACAGCGCTCTTGCAGAGTCAGTATTCACACCATTAGGTGCTGTCAAGAGTACAATTTCCCTAAAATACCTCCGAAGCGCAAATTGTAGATGGAGAGACCAGACGAAATGCAAAATTAGCAGAACGTTATGGTCCACCTACAACATTAAGCAATCGTCAACATCGATAAACATGAAACGACGGAACGCCTGCAGACACGCGGCGACGATAACTGGTCTATCGGCGAACAATGAGGCAGAATGGGTATTCCTCATAATACGCACACTATCACAGTTTTAAACAACCGGAGAAAAAGGAAACAATCTTCCATTTCCTCTGCGAATGCCCTGCCCTATGGAAGGACAAAATGTTAACCCTGGGCCAACCGCTATTCGAGAGTCTCGAACAACTGTCTGGATTAAACGACAACAACCTAATAAGGTTCTTAAACCGCACAGACTGGATATAGTCAT